>ONZH01003317.1:0-25757 GCA_900303285.1 Rhinella marina
GGCCGGAACTATGATAGAAATGCCTATTCTTGTCCACAATTGCACACAAGAATAGGACATGCTCTATCTTATTTGCAGGGCCAAGAAACGGAACTACGAACCTTTTTGTCAATTGAAATGAATGGGTCCGTACACGGATGCGGATCTATTCATACGGTCATTTGAATGAGCACCAAATATGTACAGTTCTTTCACAAAGCATAATCAGCCCCTGGGCCAGAGTTGAGAATTCTCTGCAGACACATACAGTGCCTTGCGAAAGTATTCGGCCCCCTGGAACTTTTCAACCTTTTGCCACATTTCAGGCTTCAAACAAAAAGATATAACATTTTAAATGTTTGGTGAAGAATCAACAAGTGGGTCACAATTGTGAAGTGGAACAAAATCTATTGGATCATCTAAACTTTTTTTTTGTAATAAAACTGAAAAGTGGGCCGTGCAAAATTATTCGGCCCATTTACTTTCAGCTCAGAAAACTCACTCCAGAAGTTCATTGAGGATTTCTGAATGATCCAATGTTGTCCTGAATGACTGATGAAGATTAATAGACTCCACCAGTGTGTAATCAAGTCTATGTATAAATGCACCTGCTCTGTGATATCTCTAGGATTTGGTGCACACTCAGTTGTGTGTAGGAGTATATTCAGGAAATGGTTCCCAGGCCACATATTTGCAATATTAAATAAAGTTCCTGAACTCCAGAGTTAATCCAATTATTGCTTTAATTGTGATCAAAGATAAACAGCGTAGCTCATAACGTTTTCGTCTGTAAGCCCTCTTCGGTGAGCTGTAAACACACGTACATAATATATCAGGAATTGTGAAGTACAAAGTGATGATACCGAAACGATATAATACATATCCTAGTGGGGGGGGTATAACCCAGGTCTATATCAAGTGTTTAATGCTTCTTAAACCAATTAAACATATTGATATATAAATAATAATCAAGACAAAATAAAGGCATGAAGGATAAATTATTCATAAGCTTCTTAGATTTCCATAACTTAATGCTGAGTAGCAAAGAGCAGAGTATGAAGAATTGGACACGAGTCCGATAATGTCGAGTAGCATTCATAGGGCTATAAACATTGGTACAATAGTGTATACTCGATAATAAACCTAAAGATAATAAACCTAAAGACAGATATACAAAGTGATAATAGGTGGACTGCGGAAGTTGGTCAGATGAACAGAGCTCTGGGTTTCAAACAATAACTGACACATATAATATGGAGTAACAATATAGGGGTATATATGATAGAAGACACAGGTTAGTAGTCGCTACACAGCATGTAGGTATATCAGGAGAATGTTAGGAGTATCTGTAGGTATTGCTGGTAAGGTGTCCCAAAGGTAAGTCGGAATATACAGTGTGACCTAGGTCGGTCACTAGCAGGCTCTGAAGCCCCGTACGGGCGTATAATATTCAATGGGCGTATGCCCTTAGGTAAATCTCGCCTACCCCATTCTGTATGAGGGAGGTATATATACACCCGGCTGGATTTCTTCCGGTGTGAACGGACATGCATTGGAAATGACCTCTGTGCAATGTCTAACAAGGGTGAACAAAGATGTCGTAGAGGATGAATAGAAGATGTAGCGCGCATGCGCGAGAGGGTATTGCGAGAATACCTATGAAAAAAGATCCAGCTTCGCGTTACCAGTTGCAGGGGCTGCAGCGCACATGTGCTGGCATGCGCTGTATGGAGTATTGTGAATAGAGGCGCATAGTGGATTCCAATGGATAAAATACAGCTATAGTAAATTCAAAAAACATCCGCACAATGCATGCGCAGTTGTTCCTTCACAGTTGTAATTATATAGTTATAATAAAAGGAAACATATTATAAATCCCTAGGTGTAGCAATATTGAAGATATGCCCAGGGTAGTTATTACAAGTATAAATGAATATGTGAGCTATTTTCTATATGTAGGGGATCAATGACATAGTAAAAAGTACATGAGATTAATGACAATTGTACATTTTTGACAATATATGCCAGGTTACCACTATCCAGGATATAGTTGTGGGATTTCACTGTCGATTCTGTAGAAAGAGAAAAAGATATCAATATCTTACGACGCACATAGTAATGCAATACAGAATGCATTCATACAATATGACTTCAAGTGAAGGTACCCAAGTCATAATTCCGGTTCAAACCCTTCAGTTCCAATGTCTGTAACTGGTGAATCCAATATGCCTCTCTTTGTTTCAAAATGCAAGCTATGTCTCCACCTCTCCTGGGTCTCTCCACTTGCTCTATCACCTGGAACCTCAGTTGGGAAATATTGTGTCCTTTAAATATGAAGTGAGCAGGTATGGGGAATAGTGTGTTCTGACAACGTATTGTAGATTTGTATACTGGAAGGTTGGCTACACCCCGTTTGAATATGGATATAGGTGCACTGGCTGTAGTGATACACCCTATCACTTGGAAAAAATATTAGATATAATGCAGTAGATCGGTCAGGCACTCAAATCTGGGATATTGAAATCAAATATTTTGATATTTTATTAAATCTCCTTGTAAGGAACACATATATTTAAAAACATATATAAAAACATATATAAAAGACATATGATCAATTCAATATATACTTGCACATATACCCTTTAATATTTGTAGTGCAATACAGATCCAGTATATGTTGTAGATCCAATGATCTAGATTCCTATTGCACTTCCAAATATTGTATCTGGACTTGTAAATGTTCAATATATAGCAGACTTGCTGTATTCTTAAATTGTCTCCAGTGCTGTCATACTTAATATTGTATTTGTACCATAGTTCATACAATGCTTTGGCCTCCCTTTGGGGAACTTGTATACAGCGTAGTATGTCTTCTTAATGTTGTTAGCAGTGTTAATCCTTATTGGTTAGTTTTACTTTTATAACACACTTATGGTGGCGTCCCACCTAATGAATATATGTACTTACCCCTTGTAGCGCTATTAAAGTGGGGAGTACCTTATTGATGATTTTGCTTTTTTCTACGCTGTTTACAGTCAGGTTTCCTGGTAGGTGCCTTTGATAGATGATTCGTTGCTTTGAATCGCTACGGTGCACTCGGCGGTGCACGTGTGTGCCTTGCTATGCTGTTTGCAGTATACGCCGGTATCCACCATCCATTAAAAAGGCTAACCCATTTAGGTTCTTTGGAATGGCTGGGAACAAGTATAAAAAGTAGGCATGGTTCATAAGATAATAAAGCCACTGAGGAAGAGGTTGTGAAAACCTCGAAACGCGTCTGGCGTTCATTTGCATCATTTTCCTACTAATATCCTAGCCAAAAAGATAAGAAGATAAAGTAAGGAAGATCGCGATCTTATACCTCCAGCTATAACCTGCCGCGGCAAGTCTAAGCCGCGATCTCACGAGAACGTACGGAACTGGATGGTGGATACCGGCGTATACTGCAAACAGCATAGCAAGGCACACACGTGCACCGCCGAGTGCACCGTAGCGATTCAAAGCAACGAATCATCTATCAAAGGCACCTACCAGGAAACCTGACTGTAAACAGCGTAGAAAAAAGCAAAATCATCAATAAGGTACTCCCCACTTTAATAGCGCTACAAGGGGTAAGTACATATATTCATTAGGTGGGACGCCACCATAAGTGTGTTATAAAAGTAAAATAACTAATAAGGATAAACACTGCTAACAACATTAAGAAGACATACTACGCTGTATACAAGTTCCCCAAAGGGAGGCCAAAGCATTGTATGAACTATGGCACAAATACAATATTAAGTATGACAGCACTGGAGACAATTTAAGAATACAGCAAGTCTGCTATATATTGAACATTTACAAGTCCAGATACAATATTTGGAAGTGCAATAGGAATCTAGATCATTGGATCTACAACATATACTGGATCTGTATTGCACTACAAATATTAAAGGGTATATGTGCAAGTATATATTGAATTGATCATATGTCTTATATATGTTTTTAAATATATGTGTTCCTTACAAGGAGATTTAATAAAATATCAAAATATTTGATTTCAATATCCCAGATTTGAGTGCCTGACCGATCTACTGCATTATATTGTAGATTTGTGTTTTGAAATCCTGTCACGGATTTGCTGCGTTGTTTCACCTATATATGCTAATCCACATGGACATTTGATCATATAAACAACGTTGAATGTGTAGAAACCTTGCGTGGGGTACGCCTTGCCGGTATGTGGATGATATAGTTTGTCCCCTTTTATTATGTGTGAGCATTGCATGAACTGCAGACATGGAAATGTGCCTTTATGTTGAGTTCTCAAGAATGATTGTCTGGGTATTCTAGTATTGGACCCCTCGTCGGCCCTGACCAGTGTGTCCTTGAGATTTTTTGGACGTCTATTACAAGGTAGAAAAGGTAATGTAAATTCTTTGATGTGAGGGTAAGCCTGACGTAGGAGATACCAGTGTTTATGCAGAATGTGATGTACCTTGGTTGCGAATGGATGGAAGATATGTATGTAGGGAATCCTAGAATTTTGTGTGATGTCTTTCACATTTTTCTCTTTAAGACCCTCACTGATTGTGTGGTCAGGGTAGCCTCGACTTTCAAAGCGTCTACTCATTTCCTTTATCCTTAACTCCTTTGTGGATGTATTGTCCACTATTCTAGATCCGTTGGTTTTGTGTATAGATCCAAGTGGAGATTGCCCTCTGGGTCTTTCATGATTATAGTGTCCAGGAAATTGATGGAAGTGTCATCTGCGTGTAACGTGAATTGTAGCTCTGGCCAAACGGAATTTATGGAATTGACAAAGGTGTGCAGGGATTCCATGTTGCCAACCCAGATAGAAAACACATCATCTATATAACGTTTCCATAATTTGGCATGTTGCTGAAATATTGTATTACTATATATGTAATCATCTTCAAAGGAGGCCATATAGCAATTCGCGTAGGGGGGGCGCCATATGGGCCCCCATCACGGTACCCTGCTTCTGGACGAAAAAAATCGTCCTGGAACATGAAATAGTTCTCTGACAGAACCAGCCGTAACAGATCCGTCACAAGGGAAACTACCTCTGTGTCAATTTTGGCGGCTCTCAGAAGTTTTTCAGTCGCCTTCAATCCCTTTGTATGGGTGATTGAGGTATAAAGGCTTACCACATCTAGAGTCACAAATATAGAGTCAGGGTCAATCTTTTGGATATCCCTAATAAGAGTGAGGAATGAGGAGGTATCTAAAAGAAAGGACTTTGTTGTTTTGACAATGGGTGTCAGTATTTTTTTGATAAAAATAGATAAAGGGGACTGTGATGTCAAGTCAATTACCTGTGATCTTGTAGTCCTCATTGTAGAAGCATCCTTTGCTTGTCCCAGTGGTCGATTGCCAAGTCTAGGGCCTCTGCCTCTCCTGGATTTATGAAAATGGCCGGACTGGAAATGGCGGTGCTCTTCTCCAGAGATGGATGAGTCTGATGTCGACGAGTAATCTTGTTGGTACTCTTGAAATATTTGATGGCTGAATTGCCACCTGTATATCCTGTTGACTCAATAGTCTTCCATGTCCCTCTGGAACTTACTCCTCTTTTGGTTCTCCACTTCATGTCTATGGTTGTTGAGGTTGGAGGTCAGTTTCTCTTTGAATACTGTATAGTCAGACGTTTGCATTGCTGCTTGTAGTTGTTGTTCTGCCAATCGGATTTGTTCCTGGATTTTTATTATGCTGTTCTCAAGAAAGGATCTAGTAAGAGTCATTAAATCCACTGAACAGCGGTTCAGGATTTGTGTGAATTGATTGCAGTATTCGGGGTCATCCCTAAAGAGAGAAGGCCTGATGGTCATGCGTAGGCCCCTTGGTATGCGGTCCTCTTTAACCCCTTGGCACATTTGGACGTAACTGTACGTCCAAAGTGCAAGTAAGTTGCAGCATTTGGACGTGCAGTTACGTCCAAACTGCTTACCGGGACTGAGACACTATAAAGTGTCACAGCCCTGGAGTCTCCGCTCTCTCGGAGAGCAGAGACCTCGGGGAAGCCGGCAAGGGACCAATCAGAGTGGTCCTTGCCAGCAAGCGCTCCGATTGGTTAGTCTCTGCAGACTAACCAATCGGAGCGCTTCAGTGCTAAAATGCCGGTTTCAGGCTGCGATCTCCACTCTGGAGATCGCAGCCTGAAGCCAGGTAACATGTCTGTGCCCCCCTTGTAGTGTCCCCCCCCCGTGCCTCCGTTGCCCCCTCCTGCTGCGCTGTGTTATATGATGGCAGCGGCTCAGGATCGGAGCCGTTGCCATCAGCAGAGAGTGTGAGCTGTAATTACAGCTCACACTCTGCTGCTACAGCTGATTAACCCCATAGATGCTGCGGTCAGTAGCCATGGGGTTAAGAGGGCGGGAGCTCCCTCTCTCTTCCATCGGGCCGCCGCTGCTGCAATGACAGCGGCCCGATGGTTACCATGGCAACTGGACGCTTTACCAAAGCGTCCTGGGTGCCATGTACCTAAGGCTGATTAGTCCCGCAGGGTCTAGTGTAAAAGTGTAAAAAGTGTAAAAAAGTTTAAAAAGCGCCCTTTTTCCCCAAATGAAGTAAAAAAAAAAAATAAATAAATACATATATTAGGTATCGTTGCGTCCGTTTCGACCGGCTCTATAAAAGAATCACATGGTCCACCCCGCCGGGTGTACGCAAAAATTTTTTTAAAAAAAAAGCTATACCAAAACAGCCATTTTCTTGCCACACAAAAAGTGTAATAGCAGGCGATCAAAAAGGCGTATTTACCCCAAAATGGTACCAAACAGTCATCTCGTCCCGCAAAAAATGAGCCCCTAACCGAGACAATCGCCCAAAAAATAAAAAAAACACAGCTCTCTGACTATGGAGATACTAAAACATGATTTTTTTTTTTTGTTTCAAAAATGATATTATAAAATGATATTATT
The DNA here is from genome assembly GCA_900303285.1 of Rhinella marina. NCBI lineage: Eukaryota > Metazoa > Chordata > Amphibia > Anura > Bufonidae > Rhinella > Rhinella marina. The sequence goes on from ONZH01003317.1 coordinate 6,906, forward strand.
GTGTAAAACTTAAATAAATAAAAATAAGTATACACGTTAGGTATCGCCACGTCTGTAACAACCTGCTCTACAAAAATATCACATGATCTCTCCCCTCAGGTGAACACCGTAAAAAATAAAAACTGTCTAAAAAAAAGCCATTTTTTGTCACATTTCATCACAAAAAATGTAATACCAAGCGATCAAAAAAGCATATGCCCCCAAAAATAGTACCAATCCAACCGTCATCTCGTCCCACAAAAAATGAGCCCCTACCTGAGACAATCGTCCAAAAAATAAAAAAACTACAGCTCTCTGACTATGGAGACACTAAAACATGATTTTTTTTTGTGCGTCAAAAATATTGTGTAAAACTTAAATAAATTAAAAAAGTATACATATTTGATATTGCCGCGTCCGTAACGACCTGCTCTATAAAAATATCACACGATCTAACCTGTCAGATGAATGTTGTAAATAACAAAAAATAAAAACAATGCCAAAACTGCTAGTTTTTGTTACCCTGTCTCACAAAAAGTGTAATATAAAGCTACCAAAAATTGTATGTACCCTAAAATAGTACTAACAAAACTGCCAACTTATCCCGTAGTTTCCAAAATGGGGTCAGTTTTTTGGAGTTTCCTACTCTAGGGGTGCATCAAATGTGACATGGCAACTTAAAATTTTTCCAGTTAAATCTGCCCTGGCGTTCCTTTCCTTCTGCGCCCTGCCGTGTACCTGTACAGCAGTTTATGATCATAAATGGGGCATTTCTGTAAACTACAGAATCAGGGTAATAATCATTTAGTTTTGTTTGGCAGTTAACCTTTGCTTTATTCTCGAAATAAAATGATTTAAATGGAAAATCTGCCAAAAAAGTGAAATTCGGACATTTTGGCTACATTTTCCTTTAATTCTTGTGGAACACCTAAAGGGTTAATAACGTTTGTAAAATCAGTTTTGAATACCTTGAGGCGTGTAGTTTCTAAAATGGGGTCATTTTTGGGTGGTTTCTATGATGGAAGCCTCAGAAAGTGACTTCAGACCTGAACTGGTCCTTAAAAAGTGGGTTTTGGAAATTTTGTGAAAAATTTCAGGATTTGCTTCTAAATTTCTAAGCCTTTTAACGTCCCAAAAAAATAAAATGTAATTTTCAAAATGATCTAAACCTGAAGTAGACACATAGGGAATGTAAAGTAATAACTATTTTGGAGGTATTACTATGTATTTTAAAAGTAGAGAAATTGACATTTGGAAATTTGCTAATTTTTCTAATTTTTTTGTAAATTTGGTATTTTTTTATAAATAAGAATTAAATATTTTGACTCAAATTTACCACTGTCATGAAGTGCAATATGTGACGAGAAAACAATCTCAGAATGGCCTGGATAAGTAAAAGCGTTCCAAAGTTATTACCACATAAAGTGACATGTCAGATTTGAAAAATGGGGCTCCGGCATTTGGTCCAAACTGGCTGTCACTTGAAGGGGTTAATATACTCTGCCAACGTCGCACTATGAAGTTGGTAGTTAATAAGTTTCCATGATTCTTTCTCAAGGTCTTTGCTTTTAATCTCAGAATTCGGGATCTGTAGAAAGTCCCTCGATGTTGTTACCTGGGATAAAATATGTTCCCTCTCTTGGTCATCATATGAGAAGGTCGACATCATGGAGTGTGGATCCAAAATGGGAGTTGAACATCTCTAGGATTTGGTGCACACTTAGTTGTGTGTAGGAGTATATTCAGGAAATGGTTCCCAGGCCACGTATTTGCAATATTAAATAAAGTTCCTGAACTCCAGAGTTAATCCAATTATTGCTTTAATTGTGATCAAAGATAAACAGCGTAGCTCATAACATTTTCAGCTGTAAGCCTTCTTCAGTGAGCTGTAAACACATGTACATAATATATCAGGAATTGTGAAGTACAAAGTGAAACGATATAATACATATCCTAGTGGGGGGTGTATAACCCAGGTCTATAGCAAGTGTTGGTTTAATGCTTCTTAAACCAATTAAACATATTGATATATAAATAATAATCAAGGCCCATTTACTTTCAGCTCAGAAAACTCACTCCAGAAGTTCATTGAGGATCTCTGAATGATCCAATGTTGTCCTGAATGACTGATGAAGATTAATAGAATCCACCAGTGTGTAATCAAGTCTCCGTATAAATGCACCTGCTCTGTGATAGTCTCAGGGTTCTGTTTAAAGCACAGAGAGCATCATGAAGACCAAGGAACACACCAAGCAGGTCAGTGATACTGTTGTGGAGAAGTTTAAAGCCAGATTTGGATACCAAAAGATTTCCCAAGCTTTAAACATCCCAAGAAGCACTGTGCAAGCGATCATAATGAAATGGAAGGAGTATCAGACCACTGCAAATCTACCAAAACCCGGCCATCCCTCTAAACTTTCATCTCAAACAAGGAGAAGACTGATCAGAGATGCAGCCAAGAGGCCCATGATCACTCTGGATGAACTGCAGAGATCTACAGCTGAGGTGGGAGAGTCTGTCCATAGGACAACAATCAGTCGAACACTTCACAAATCTGGCCTTTATGGAAGAGTGGCAAGAAGAAAGCCATTTCTCAAAGATATCCATAAAAAGTCTCGTTTACAGTTTGCCACAAGCCACCTGGGAGACACACCAAACATGTGGAAGAAGGTGCTCTGGTCAGATGAAACCAAAATCGAACTTTTTGGAAACAATGCAAAACAATATGTTTGATGTAAAAGCAACACAGCTCATCACCCTGAACACACCATCCCCACTGTCAAACATGGTGGTGGCAGCATCATGGTTTGGGCCTGCTTTTCATCAGCAGGGACAGGGAAGATGGTTAAAATTGATGGGAAGATGAATGGAGCCAAATACAGGACCATTCTGGATGAAAACCTGTTGGAGTCTGCAAAAGACCTGAGACTAGGACGGAGATTTATCTTCCAACAAGACAATGATCCCAAGCATAAAGCAAAATCTACAATGGAATGGTTCAAAAATAAACGTATCCAGGTCTTAGAATGGCCAAGTCAAAGTATAGACCTGAATCCAATTGAGAATATGTGTAAAGAGCTGAAAACTGCTGTTCACAAATGCTCTCCATCCAACCTCAAAGAGCTCGAGCTGTTTTGCAAGGAAGAATGGGCAAGAATTTCAGTCTCTAGATGTGCAAAACTGATAGAGATATACCCCAAGCGACTTGCAGCTGTAACCGCAGCAAAAGGTGGCGCAACAAAGTATCAATGCAAGGGGGCCAAATAATTTTGCACGCCCCATTTTTCAGTTTTTATTACAGAAAAAAGTTTAAATGATCCAATAAATTTTATTCCACTTCACAATTTTGACCCACTTGTTGATTCTTCACCAAAAATTTAAAATGTCATATCTTTTTGTTTGAAGCCTGAAATGTGGCAAAAGGTTGAAAAGTTCCAGGGGGCTGAATACTTTCGCAAGGCACTGTATGTACAAGCAATGATTTCCCCATGCCCAAGCTACATATTCCACATTTAACTAATCCCAGCCCTTGTAGAAAACATCCAAATTTCTTGATCATTCATAAAAAGTAGTAACTTTGGGTTACCTATCAATATCTTTATAATTATTTGGCATATCTAAATTAAGTTTTCAAATGTTTTTTTCTGAGTAAAAGATTTGTTTGAGCCAACAGTTTTAACAAATGTTATGAATTAGAGATGAGAGAACTTCTTGAAATTCGTTTAGCGTTCGTGTGATCAATTAAAAAAAAAATGGATTCATATTCAAATCAATTCTATATGAGACAAAGTTACTCCAATTGCCCTGAAAATTGGTACGTAGTCGTACCACCCGCTAGTCTCCTATAACTTTATGAAAATATGTTATCTCTTTTTGTTAGTATGTTATGAATTTTTGCTCTTTTTCCCCTCCCCAAACTTTTGAAGGCAATGAATGCAATAGCAAATAATATCAGAGTGAAACTGACATATATAGTTATGGGTAAATGCATAGTTGACCAGCCGTTTGTTTAAAAACACATTGCACCCTTTGCATGTTGTATTTTTTCAAATTTCAAAGCTTTCAAAAATTGGCCTTTATTGGGGAAAAGATGGTATTTAAACACAAAGTGTTATGACAAAAAAAGAACAGTGTCTTGTTGGGACTAAGCATCCAAAAATTAGGACTCCGAGGTAGATCCCTTTACTTGTTTATACATGTTAATTCAGAAGAAAGAGTGGCTTGTTCTGAAGAGGGATTGAGGTGATCAGAAGATCCCCTAGAGGAGGTGAGTTTGACAGGATGGTCCTGCAATAAGAGGCACAATGGACGTTTCGTTTACTAACTGTACGTCCAGAAGGTCTTAATGACCATATCTCATATAGTTGCTACTTGTGAGAAATGGTTCCATTGTGATTTACCTACCCCCAGCTATGCTTTTCCTGTTGTCCATCTCCTTATTTTCCAATTAATCATTGCATCACTGCCCTTCCGCATTTTTCCTCTAGTCGTCCCCCCATAAAATTTCTTTGGGAGTGATGTGTGTATGAGGGACATATTATAGAAGGGAAGGGTTGGTTACGCTTGCAGATAATTGGAATTGTTACTAGGATTAGCGTTGGTCTGGCATCCAATTTATTTTATCCATTCTTCCATGCATTAGTTTCAATCATAGTCCGGAGTGGGACATATTCCTTAGCGCGTTTTACATATATTGCACTACATAGTGTTTTTATATGAGCTATTACCTCTTCAATGACTGTGTTCATCCCTTAACAGCGGCATGTTTTTGTATACAGCCGTTTTTTTGCCTGATACAATATTGCAACACAGTGTTTTGACACTGTCAGTTAGTGAGGAGACCACGGTCAGGGGCGGGGCGTCTTCTATTTCAACACGCCAGGTAAGCGGCGGCCTTACGGCCCTCATAGCGCCGATGCCGCCACCTCACCATTAGAGGTGGTCGGCGTATGTGTGTGTGCGCGTTCTAAGTGCTGCCTTGCTCCTTAAGAGCCTGACATGGGCGAAACGCGTAGAGCAAGTCAGGCAGCGTTGGTTAGAGTAACAGCACTTTAGCAGTTATATCAACAGCACAGCGCCGTCATTTTTAGCGTTCTCAGTGTGGGATGGGATATACAGCAATGGTCCTTGGCTATCTGTAGTTAGACTTTAGGGGACAAGATAGGTCCCGGTCAGAGGCCCAGTAGCTAACCCATCCCATCGCAGGCTGCAGTGTCTTGTTCCTTATATACTCAGGGCCAGGATAGATCATACTCCTGGCGGAGAGTGTCCATGGCCCGGAGTGTGGTATATACATATCTTCTGAATAGGGATATTTTAGAGACACATTGACCTGCAGTACAATCCTTGCACATGTTGTGTCCCAGTGATGGTGCATTACCATCCATTATACATTGTGGTCTGTGATTGACTTCTATGGCATCTCACTTGGGATAGTGCACATAGCCATTAAGCACATATTTGTGTTTGTCCTTCCTAGGCGATTATTTTAAAGAGTTTCAATAAAGTTTTCGTTTTAGCGTCCTCTTTCAATAGTGATTTCTTGTTCTGAAGAGCCTGGAAAATGTATCCCTTTTAATTAGGAGACGCAGCAGTACTGTGTGGATATGGAAAGGGTAGGGTACTCGTGACCTTGTGGCATGTAGCCACAATAGTAGCAACAGTAGTGGCAGCACAGTATGGGACAGACAAGGCAATAGATTTGTATAGTAGTAATAGTGACAGCAGTAGAGGATTAGTAGCAGGGAATAGGAGCTGCTGCAAAACTTTCAGAACTAGTGTCAGAATCACAGACTCAGATTCAGGATGGGAGCATGCAGGGTCACACTGAACCTCCCTCTTTCAGCTGTCCTTCATCCAAAACAATTTTAGGTGCCACCACCCGTCATATCAGGCTGACGAGATACCTTGCATTAATTAACGCCCAAGTACACTCTACAACTCACTATGCAGGCTAGCATTCATAGGTTAATACTTCAATATAAGTAATGCTTCTTCTAAGGTCATGGAATCGTTAGAATAAAAGAAGGCTCTCATTAAAGTGAAATTTTAATTGAAATAAAGCACAGTGGGGTTATCCTAGGTAATACAACAAAATATACAGACATATACATAGAATGGGAAATAACAGTTTGGAAAATAAAAGGAATAAGAACAGAACTTAATACGTTACACGACTGATAAGTCTGGTTGCCTGGAAAGTAGAAATATCCATCTGTCCATCAAGCTAGTGAACCCCAAAGAAATGATAGTTTGCCATCCTGACCCCTCTAATGGTTCTGGTCTGTATAAAATTGGTATATGACATCTTCACATTTTACGATGGGGGTCTCTGGTCTATGTGAAATTGTTCCATCTCATTGATTTTATGGCTACAATCTCCTGACCTGGCTTTGAGAAGGGCCTCCAAATTCATATTTAATGAACAGTAAATTAATAATTAACAATGAACATATTCTTCTAATAAATTTAACACAATAGTAATTTAATAATGGATGTTAGTCAAGAAATATTATCCAAGGTAATAATTCATGGGAGAAGAGGTAAAAATAATGAGTATGCGTAATTCAACTTATAAAACCAATTAAAAAAAAAAAAGTTTAATACAATAAAACCAACCTCAGTAACAAACTAATGTAATCGATTATATTACAAAAGCATCTGATTAATTTGCGGTCCACAAGGCACGGGCACTGACAGTGGGGCCGCCGGATTTGGATCGCGAACCCATTCATTTACATGCGCTACTTTTTTGCAGTGCGGCTGTACGGCCAGAAACACCACGGAAGCACTACGGTGTGGTGTTCCGATCCATGCCTCTGCTTCGCATCTCCCGGATTGCGGACCCATTGAAGTGAATGGGTCCGGGATCCGTGATGCAGGCTGCACACAGCCGGTGCCCGTGTATTGCAGACCCTTTGTATGTTGGCTGCAATATGGGCATGGGCCTGCACTCGCCGTGTGCATGAGCCCTAAACCAGGATTCATGCTTCAGGGAGTCTTGACAGTTATTACATGTAGATCTGAACCCCTTCCAAAGCAGGAAGCCCGATATTGCTGCGTGAAGAGGGATCATAAATATAAGGCAGCTCTACGAACTGCTGCACATTTATGTTATGTGGTTGGAAGGGGTAACAATCTGTCATCACTTACCTCCAGAGTAATTCAAATGCAGTGTCAGCATTTGTGAGCAGTTATGATTCAAACACTGTTTCGCTCATCCTGATCCATGCTCACATTCCTGAGAAATCCATAATTTTCTGATATGCAAATAAGCCATTTGGAGCAACAAAGGTGTCATCATTGCACCTCGTTACACTGAAAGTGTTGTTTGCATTACGCAGCCCATGACAAGCATCAGGGTTGTACTGCATTTGCGTTGATTCCCAAAGCGCTAATGTACATGTGACAACACAGGGTCAGATGAAATTACATCTTCTGTGTCTAACCCTGTCACTTAAAACTGGGGGAGGCAGGTAGGGATAAGTAAAGGGATTATTGGTGCAATAAGGTTCAACAGTGATGTTGTTGTTGCACCAAGCAGTCAATTGGCAGATAATAAAATCACAGGTTACTCAGGAATGTGGGCACTAATTGGGATGGGAGAAACAGCGTTTGAATGAGGAGACCTGGGCCCATCTGACATCAGATTACTAAGGAGGTATGCGGTGACAGATTTTCTTTAATATTGTGTTTCATTTGGCGATGACATTGACCTCTCTGTACTATAAATGTTGATAATTATACTTTGTGACTTAAAAAGATACGAGTGATAGAACTCTTAGGTATCACATAATTCATATAAATTATACTCCTTTATTTCAAACATTGCACTAGCTATTTTTTGTATATTTCAAAATTTAGGTATCAGATTGATGACAGAGAAATTTACTTACTGAATTAGTGCCCTCTGTTTTGGAGCAAAGGGCATTGTATGAAGAATTTCCAATTAAATCAGGATACAAAATGTTTTATGCCCAGAAGCAGAGCGCACATACTTGGCTTTTACTATGCAATGTAAATAGATCCTCAGACAATTCTCTCTATGGTCCATTACATAAAGAAAAGGCAATTGTAATCTAATAACCCCTTAGGGAATAGATGGTATACATGCTTTGGTTACCTTCATGCTGCACTTTTATTTTTTATTTTTATTTTTTAACAAAACAGACTGATCAAAATCACATGCTACATAGAAAATGATTGTATTTAGATAAAACAGCAAAAAATATTTGTATGCTTAAGCCTATGTAGTATATTATTCAGAAAATGATCATATACTTTAAAAAGATCATAGTGTAACTCAAATATGCAAATATTTGCTATGAAGCGTTAAAGTTCAATTTTTCTAAATATAAGGATGTAATCAATGACTATTACTCCAACTCTAAGTGCTAAAAAGATTTGCTCTCATTGTCCACAGCTAATTAATAATTAGCAGTTATACATTCACAGTGATTATGCCTCACAACGTGAACTGAAGGCGCCTGCTGAAAACTGTCTGAGCATAAAGAGATCCAGTACTTACATTTTTTGTTTCATAAATATGTGCTGTGTACCGGACACCATATTAAATACAGTAAATCCCACAACCTCTGTAATTGATCATGTGGATGCCTTTAAGTGATTAAATAAGCTTTAAAGGGGTTTTCCGAGACTTAAATACTGATGACCTATTCTCTTAAAGAAGAACTCCCGCAAAAATTTTTATTCTCTGACCTGTTAGAAAGGTGCATGATGTAATCTGTAGTGAATGTCCTTTTCTTATCACAGGCTGAAATTGAGAGTTTCCACTCTTTTCTTATTGTAGCTGGGTCATGTGATCAACTCCCTGACCTCCAACTGACCCAGGACAGTAAGCCAGTCACTTCTCTATTCATTCCTATGAGACTGAAAGTGAGGCTCCCATAGGAATGCATAGAAAATTAGACTTCCTGTCCACACATAAGGTACTGTGTGAGTTGGTGGGTGTAATTCCTAGTCACATGACACAGATAAGAAACTTCAGGATGATATAACTTAAAAATTCAGCTACTGGTAAAAAAATGACATTCACTACAGATTAGATCATGTACATTTCTAGCAGGACATGGAATAAAAATTTTTGTGGGAGTTCTTCTTTAATAAGTCAGCAGTTTTGGGGGGTTTGACACACAGAAGACAGTGGTGCTCACAGTAGCGCCACAGCCTTCTCTCAGCTTTCCCTAGGCCAAGTGAAGACACGATCTAGGTGACTAGGACTAGGTGATGCTCAGCTGAGTAGAAGTGAATGGGGCAGAGCTGAGATACCAAGGCCAGTCACTATACAATGTACAATGCTTGGCTCTCACAGGAGTGCCAGTGTCTTCTCAAACAGCTGATCAGCAGGAGTCCGGGGTGTCAGACCCCCACTAACACCGAGAATAGGTCATCAGTATTTAAGTCTCGGAAAACCATTTTAACTGTCACAAAAGGCACAACATTTTTACAGTTTTGCCCTTCAAATTAGGAATTAAATTTCTAGTCATTCCTATATGCAACTCTATGTGTGGTATATTTTGATTCTATGTAATTAGGAATTGTGTAATGGAGGTGTTCAAGAGAACTTGTTACCAAAAAATGCAATGCAATCTGCAATCCATGTTAAAGAGCAAAACGAGCTGAGCAGATCGATATATAGTTTTATGGAAAAGATTCAGTACTGTATGTCTCTTAATATTATAAAAATGAGTTTCTGTCAGTCTGTCCGTCTGTTCTCTATGCGCGACCAAACTACTGGACCGATTTTCACCAAATTCGGCACACAGGTACATCAGGTGCCCGGGAAGGTTTTAGATCAGGTCTCATCTCTCTAGGACATAACATTCCTGAGATATTCCCAAAATATGACCTGCATTAGCCAATATTAGCCTGACAGTGTTGGTTTTAAACCCCAACTGCCATTCTCTGCACAGACACACACAGGGAGGGTAGGTTTCCATCACAACACAGCCAGGTAATCAGCAGCCAGCTGAGGATCTCAGGTAACAATCCAGTCATTTGTATTCAATGCTTTAACGGGGCAGAGCGCTGTGGAAGATACTGTTAAAGGGGTATTCCGGTTACCATAAATATAACTTATGTTTTAGACTAAATTTTAGACTATGACCGTTCAGTAGTAAATCTTCCACCGCTACCCATTGCGTGTCCTCAAATTACCATGGCACCGACCTGTGATTCACACCACTCTCAAAAGAAGGACTTACAACACCTGCTCCAGGTTTCACTAAGCCACACCCTGACTGTCAGGCCACGCCCCCTTCCCCCTCTGCAGCCAATTGGGATTGAAAAAATGAAGGTAAAAATAAACTTCTGTCAGCTGCAGGGGTGGGAGGGTGAGTTTCTCTCTGCAACAACACACAGAAACATTACATAAAATAGACTAATATTAGACTACTACCGTTCAGTAGTAATAAAAAGATGTTTTCTTCCACTAAAAGGACTTAAAAGCAACCTCCCCCCCCCCCCAAGGTCCCGCTAAACCATGCCCCAGTCAGGCCATGCCCTCTCCCACTCCGCAGCCAATGGGGGTTGAAAAAATGAAGGTAAAAATCAACTTCTGTCAGCTACAGGAATGAGTGGGAAGGAGACTTTCTCTCTGCAATGACACACACACAAACATTAAATGAAATAGATTAAATATACCTGTGCAAAACAATGTTTTCTGCCACTGCTACCCACTGCGTTTCCTCAAATTACCATGGCATTGACCTATAATTCAGGCCACCCTGAAAAGAAGGACCTAAAAGCACCCCCCCCCAAGGTCCCGGCAAACCACGCCCCCGACCCGATCAGGTCATGCCCCTTCCCACTCTGCAGCCAATGGGGATTGAAAAAATGAAGGTAAAAATCAACTTCTGTCAGCTGCATTGACTTTCTCTCTGCAACGACACACAGAAACATTAAAAACATTAAATGAAATAGATGAAATATACCCAAGCGAAGCCGGGTCTTTCTGCTAGTATTTTATACATTTAAATCTTTGCTCTTTTTGATCTATTTTTGATCTATTTTGAGAGCCATCTTATCTGTGATTGATAGCATTCTCTGCGTAAGAAAAAAAAAAAAATAAATATATATATATAATATATATATATATATATATATATATATATATATATAACCAAGCTGTGAAAGGGCAATGATTTAAATGTATAAATTGCATATTTTGCTGAATCAATTCACAAAAAACATCTCTCTCTCATCTACAGCAGCCCGTCCCTTTATAGATTATATATATATATATATATATATATATATATATATATATATTAATTAAAAGATAGAGAGTGACTTCTACAGTGCCCTCCCCTTTAACAATGACCTCCACAGCAGCCTGCCCCTTAACAGAAACATCCACAGTGCCCTGCCCTTTAACTGTGACCTCCACAGCAGCTAGGATGGCCACTGTCTCCACCCCAGAAAGCCGGACCTCACCAGCCATTCCCCCAAACGTGAAGCAGCGCCCCCGGTCCCCATGAAGCCACACCACTAAAAATGAGGCCACGCCCCCTGGCTCCATGAAGACATGGAGGAGAAGCTGTCTGAGCGTGAGCTACTGAAAGGGTGGACATCCCTGCGTCCGTCCAAGCAGTGCGCCGGACGGAGAACAGGGAGCCAGAAAACTGGACTGTCCAGCCTAAAGCCGGACATCTGGCCACCCTAACATCAGCCTGTCCCTAGGGTGGCCAGAGGTCCGGTTTTAGGCTGGACAGTCTGGCTTTCAGACTCCCTGTCCACCGTCTGGCGCAGTGCCTGGACAGAGACAGGGATGTCCACCCTTTCGGTAGCTCATGCTCAGACAGCTTATCCTCCGTGTCTTCACGGAACCAGGGGCGTGGCATCATGGGGACTGGTGGCATGGCTTCACGTTGGGTTGAGGCTAAACAGTCTTGCTTTCAGACTCCCTGTCCTGTGTCATGCGCAGGGCCTGGATAGACACAGGGATATCCCTTTGAACAGCTCACTCTCAGACAGCACTGTGCAGTCTGAGCATGAGCTGCAGGGAGAAAGTCACCCTCCTCCTTCCCCTGTAGCTGACAGAAGTTGATTTTTACCTTCATTTTTTCAATCCCGGTCAAATGCAGCATGGAAGGGGCGTGGCCTGACTGAGTTGGGGACGAGACTTAGTGGGACCTGGGGGTGGGGCTTTTAAGTTCTTCTTTTGAAGGTGGCCTAAATTACAGCTCGATGCCATAGTAATTTAGGAAAGAGGGTAGCACTGGAAGAAAACATCTTTTATTACTACTGAACATTAAATGTGAAATTTACATTATATGAGGTAATGATTGATGATGAGTTAGTCTAAAACATGAGATATATTTAAAGAGGCTCTGTCACCAGGTTTTAACCTATGTATTTTAATACATAGGTTAAAAACCCTTAAATTGCACTTTTTTAACATACCTGTATTGCAGAGTATAGCGCAGCGGTTGTGCTGAAAAAAGAACTTTAAACATTATGTTAATGAGCCTTCGGAGCACCGGGGGGCGGGCTCTTTTCTCCTGAGCACCGCTTCTTCACCGCCCCCCCAGGCCCGAGGCTCTCCTCCTTGTCTTTGGTAACGCCCCTTCTACGACAAGATTGACAGCGCTAGACCATTTGGCCTAGCGCTGAAATTCCGCGCCTGCGCAGTGCGATCGCGCCGGCGCGTGCGCAATAGCGCTTGCAGTGCTGAACACTGCAAGCGCTTCCATCCTTGTGCGCACGCGCCATCACTTCTGGGTTCAGGGAAGTGACGGCGCGTGCGCACAAGGATGGAAGCGCTTGCAGTGTTCAGCACTGCAAGCGCTATTGCGATCGCGCCGGCGCGTGCGCAATAGCGCTTGCAGTGCTGAACACTGCAAGCGCTTCCATCCTTGTGCGCACGCGCCATCACTTCCGGGTTCAGGGGCGTTACCAAAGACAAGGAGGAGAGCCTCGGGCCTGGGGGGGCGGTGAAGAAGCGGTGCTCAGGAGAAAAGAGCCCGCCCCCCGGTGCTCCGAAGGCTCATTAACATAATGTTTAAAGTTCTTTTTTCAGCACAACCGCTGCGCTATACTCTGCAATACAGGTATGTTAAAAAAGTGCAATTTAAGGGGTTTTAACCTATGTATTAAAATACATAGGTTAAAACCTGGTGACAGAGCCTCTTTAAGGTAACCGGAATATCCCTTTAACAGTGTCATTCACAGCGCTCTGCCCCTTTAAAGCAGACCTACAGCAGTGAACTTGCCAGGTTGTTATGGAAACCTGATGTGTCTGGAGACTAACTGCCTGTGAGCTTTTATTGGCTGATAAGGGTCATGTGACCCAATGGCTAATGCATTTTTTGGAAATATCTCAGGAACTGTACGTCCTGGAGAGCTGAGACCTGTTCTAAAACCTTCCCGGACACCTGATGTACCTGTGTGCCAATTTTCGTGATTATAGCTGCGACTGTGCGGATTCCTTTAGCGGACATACATGCACACACACACACACACACACACACACACACACAGTTTTATATATTAGATATATTAGAGATGAGCAAATCTATTTGACGCTTTGTATATTCGTTACAAATCCTCCTTATTTCCTATTCCGAAGCGAATCCGGATTTTTTCAGATCCGCTTCGTAAGATTCTTAAAATTTTGAACGCTAACGCTATGTACGCATTCTTCTTGCCCCCCGGCCCCAGAAGCGGGAAAATATCGATATGCCCCTCAAGAGCGGGAAAGTGAAGATACGCCCCCCTCAGAAGCGGGAAAAACCAGCCTGGCCCACCGGGAACTATCTATTTGCAAGTATAGGGAGTGAAGACTCCTCCTTCATTACACCGCCCTCCTCTCCAGTTCAAGCCAGCTGTGAACAAAACAGCATGGTGAAAAAACTACGCCCAAAGTGAGGAGAGATGGTGTGGGGTACCGAGCCCGAACCACCTTAGAGGCCTGAAGAGATCAGAGTGGCACAAGTGATCCCAAGAATCGTATGGGCACCAGAGGTGTCCGCCCTGCCGTCTGGTGTGGCAGAGGCAACTGGAGCGTCCACTCCGCCGCCAAAAAGGAAAACACCTTCCATGCTGCAGAATCCGATCATGTCTGCATCAGTGACAGCCCACACCCAGACTGTATGGGACTATAAGAAAGCGGTGGAGGACTGGGTCATCCAAGTGCTTGACCATCCGAGGCCAGGAGACCCTGCGCTGGAACGGCATAAAGGAACCATCCTCTGGTTTTCAGTGGAGCGAGGCAGTGACTTCCTTGTGGATGACGAGGATGGCAAGGAATACTTTGTGGGCCACAGGTCTGTCAAATGGTCTTACCTGCCCCAAACCTGTCACAGCCTATACTTGGGGGATCAGGTAGAATATACCACCATGGCATCCCTGATAGGCCCCTTTGCTACTGGAGTAACGTTATTGTCAAAGCCCCTGGTACCTGCATCGCCAGCCCAGACCTGGCCGGTTGATCCAGCAGCCGCAGGACGCGTGAACTGCCTACAAGAGTCACCAGATGGCACCCTCCAATTCAGAGAGAAACCAGAGCCACAACCAGAGCCTCTGATCCCTGGATTGCCACCACCACCACAGTCCTTTCACCTGGTTCACCAGCTGACTACATCATCCTTCACTTTCCAGCACACGGTGATCCAGTACCAGCTACCATGGAAAATGAGTCAGCAGCAGCCAGGGTTGCTGGCGGTTCTTCCTTGGGTGCAGCCAGAAGTCCTTACCCCTGCTGTCCTGACAGGAGTATCCGGAAAGTATGACCACCATTCGGTCAAGTCCAAATTCTAGCAGCAGAGGGTAGTGGAGTTTAATCATGACAGCCAGCGTGGCCTACAGGAGGCAGGAGCATCCTCTTATGTCCTTCAGCAGCAGTAGCAGTGAGGAAGACTTCAGGTCCCTTATCTGAGGAACTGGCTGTTTCTATCTGGCTGATTTAAAGGACACCTCATGGTCTGGACTATGGGAGCCACAACATGGACTGTACCTGACGGATGAGAGCTAGTTGGCACTTATTTTTAATTTATTTTGTTTTTATTGCCCCCTTTTTGACTCTAGATGGACATGGCTTGTCAGGACCCCCCCCCCCCCTCCACCATTCTGCAGAAAATTCCCAATTGCGCCTAAGCGCGCCTATTTCCCCCCCCCCCCCCTTCTCAGATTCTTTGGGAGCCCACTTTGTAAAAGGGTTCTCTATTTGCGGCTATTTTATATAATCCATGCGGATTACACGTTATCCGTTTGGATTACAAAATTGACTCACGTGGATTACAATTGAATTTTGGTCTGTGTTCCAGTGTTTTATGTCAAGTAGCCATAAGGAGAGACTAAAACGTATATCTGAGCCTATTATGCTTGCAAATGTGAAATGGATTGCACTAAAATGTTTGCATAATTATGTTTTTGCAGTATTTTAGTATAGCAATAATGTTTTTACAGGTTCAGCAACGTTCAAGCACTTTAGTCCATTGTGTGTATTCTTTTTCAGGTACTGCAAGGTGTCCTATTATGCACTTATTGTATGGTGTTTTTAGTAAATTATGCACATAGCCGGATAGCTAACAGTGAGTACCTTACTTTTCTACCTTATATGGACTGTGTCTGAGGACAGTGCACGTGCATTCATGCGTATGACGTAATCGTGAATCAATAGTACTCTAAGGATTTGTACGCACTTTTAACGCAATGCTTGTGCATTCAGTTCAGTACACATACACAGTAGCTGGTAGAGGTTTTACCTTTACAATAATATTATTTTCATTAAAAGTTAAAAGGATTTAAAGAAATGCAGTGCAATCTGAATGCAGCATCTTATAAAACAGGGGATGTTGAGCAAAATATGTATTATTCCTATAAAAAAAATGTAGTTTTAAGATAGAAACCATGGAAAAGACATGTATTTACACATTTATTTAGGCTCATATACCATTAGTTTCTGCATATTCTGTTTGTATAAATAGCTAGGTGGTTATAAAATGTCATTTATAAGTGCTGTTAAAAATATTTTGCTATAGCAGGTAAACATGCAAGTCAGAGTTTACTACCTAATTGGTTGAAGGGGTTGCTTAGATTTACAACTTCCGTTTTTATCACATATTTAGTCAGACTTCAGCGAAGCAGAGTGGGCACAGGCAGGAACAGCGGTATGTCCTTCTGCCAGTACAAAGCTCACCTTGCTGCTATTCCTGTGGCGTTCTTGTGAAATTTGCATACTCGTAAACCACATACGTGTCAGAGGTGTACCATTTACAAGCAGTGAAAAAACGCTATAGACACCCTGAACTCTGATGGGGTCATTTATCAAACTGTTGTAAAGTAGAACTGGTTTAGTTGCCCATAGCAACCAATCAGACTTCACCTTTCAATTTTGATAGTTCTTTTGGAAAAAGAAAGGTGGTTGCTATGGGCAACTAAGCCAGTTCTACTTTACCCCAGTTTGATAAATGACCCCATGAGTTCCTATTTTGGATAAATGAATAAATAAAATTACATTACAACAATGAATTTAATGGCATTTAGAATAGTTTCAAATAAAGTTATTTATAAAAAGGTTAATTTAGTTATACTTTAATTTCGTTCTGCTGCCCAAGGCCTGTTACACACGCATAGTTCTGGCAGGCTCATTCTAGCAGCGATATTTGTCGGGCCATATTCTGGTATATTTGGCAGGCAGCTGCCTCAACCCATTATAGTCAATGCGGCCGGTGGGCATTTTGGCAAGGGCTCATGAATACGAACATGTATACATCATGCCCATATTGTGGCCCAGCAAAATACGGGTACCAGTTGTGTGCGCTCTGTATCACGGACTTGGACCCATTGACTAGAATGAGTCTGCAATCCACAAGATATGGAGAAGAGGCATAGGGCAGAAGTCTATGAAAGCACTACAGAGCTTCAGTGGGATTTCGGTCTGTGTCTCCACACTACAAAAAAAATACATGTTCTATTTTTTGTGGTGCAGACTAAATCTTGCAGATCATAGACCCATTCAAGTGAATGCTTCCCCATCTGCAAACAGTGGCCACATGGCTGGTGCCCTTGCATTACGGACCGCTATTTACATTATCCCTAAAGCTAAGGATCTTTTGCAAAAATCTAGTCTCGGTATTCCATTGCGGTAAGTCATAGCATACTTTATGTGGTCATTTTTATCGGTTGAATGATGTTCAGGAATTTTTTAATTGTTGCAGCCTAATTGACAATGTTCACATTTTTATGAACAACATTATCTCTTTTTTGGTAATGAATTCCAGCAGAATAACCCATCATAGCAATATCAATTTTCACATCTGTATTACATCATAATGTCCAAATGAACCATGGGATGTAAAATGTTCTCATTTCAAGTCATTAGACCCATACTCAGAATGAGACACTTAGCTATAATATTGGCGCAGAAATGCACCCGTATAACACTTGTGTGTAACTAACCTCAGAGATGAACTCATATACACACACATGCACACAGAATAGATCATGGAGCTATTAAATAAATCAAAAAAGTTTACATAGTAATTAATAACAAAACATAATGATCTCTGTTTTACTACATGAACACTATTTACTAAAAACTTGAAGTTTGATTACATTCAAACTCTTAATTCATTCTGCTACCCATGTTCAAACATATTAGAGAATACCAAGCTTTTGATTTCATAATACCATATAAGGCTCCATTCACACGTCCGTATTTTTCTTTTCCAGATTTTTGTTCCATTTTTTGTGGATCCATCTTTCCGCAAAAACCTTCCGTTTTTACCAATTGTACATCTGCATCCATTCCGTTTTTCCGCAAAAAAAAAAGGAAGGAGGAATATATGTTGGTAGGGTATTTCTTTCTATTTCCTGGAAACGGATCCGCAATTGCGGATGATATACGGATGACCTATTGATGCATTCCGCATATCATCCGCATTTTTTGCGGACCCATTGACTATAATGGGACCATGGACCGCAAAAGTAGGACAAGCTGTATCTTATTTGCGCATCCGCATAACGGAACGGAACAACGGATGCGGACAATACACGGAGTGATGTCCGCATTTTTTCAGGACCCATTGAAATGAATGGATCCGCATCCTATCCGCATGATTTGCGGATCGGATCAGGAAAGAGAAACAGGACGTGTGAATGGAGCCTTACAGTAATCACTATAGTAAACAATATCAAAGGATAGCCATAATAAAATAACCAACTACGCCAACTATATATAACTTGTAAATTCTGGGATAGCGTTGCACATTATTTCAACCGTTCATGTTTGTATTATTTCTATAGCAATCCTTTATTTGGTTTGCAGCCCTAACGTCAGTACATTTACATTCCTCTCCCTGAATCACATTTCATTGTGTTTATCAAGGATTTGTACTGTGCAGGTGGTCACTGTGGCACACAGTATTCATCAGTCAATGTCAAACTTAATGATCACTCAAATTGTGTTCACATTGGAAACTGTCCTTCATCCAGCTGTGAAAGCTTAGACACATTAACATCTTTCTCCCTCCAAGAGAGCTTTGTTCTCTCTTCACATGTATTTCAGGGTTAAATATAACAATATACACCTCTTGACTTTCACCCATTCTTGTCGGTTTTATTCTTCTTGTTTGAGGTGTCTAAAATATACAGTATAGTCTAGCGGGGGGTGAAGGCACTGGTTGCAAGTTCCATCAGTACATTTACTTCAAATGCTGGCAAGTTTTTATGATTGGACATGATGGTTAAATTTCCATGGTGAAAATAAATTTCAAATTGCATTCAATAAACATTTTTAAACGTTAATATGAATAGTTTTTCTTAGATGATCAAAATGAGTCTTGATTTTAGCCACCAATGGTTCTTGTTTGATTCATTAAGTACCTATAAATAATTTTTCCCAATGTTAGG
>ONZH01003318.1:0-28917 GCA_900303285.1 Rhinella marina
CCAGAACATGCTTCCCCTGCTGTCCCAGTTGCATTCCAGCAGTGTTGGCATCCTTTTCTGAGGTTTCAGGGTGGACTTGGTGACCTCCAAGTGGTCGAATTGAGATTTCCAAGTGGCGAGCATTTTTTTCCCATAGACTTTAATGGGATTCGATATTCGGTCGAATAGTCGAATTTCGCGGTCTATTCGAATCGAATTTCGAACTTTCGAATATTTCACTACTCGCTCATCTCTACTTATTATTTAAATATAGATGACCAATCATGAGGGTAGATCATCAATATTTTAGTCCTGGAAAAACTTGTTAAGTAAAACAGCAATGTTCACACTTACTAGTTTCTACAACCAAAATACCAGTGTTTCCCTATTCGCAGCCTGTGCCATAGTGACACAGGGTATAATTTATTAGCATGCTGAAGCAGGTTAATTCAGAATGAGCATTTTTTGAGACAGTAATTTCTTTTTTTAATACTAATGGCACTGGTCATTATTATCTGATTGGTGGGGGTCCAATACGCGAGGCCGATCAGCTGTTTTGAGAAGGCAATGGTGTTCCCAGTAACTCCTCGGTCTTTGTCAGCTTTATCTAGACCAGTGACATCAAGTTCATCAGTCACGTGGCCTAGATGTAGCTCATCCCCATTGAAGTTAATGCACAACACAAAGCATACAACAGGGGCGGACGGGGAACTTATAGTGGCCCTGGAAAAAATCCTAAAAGTGGCCCCCGATTTGTAGTTGGGTCCAAATTGATGGAAGGCAGGGACAGCAATACCATATTGTGGCACATTATACTGCCCCAACAGAGCCAAATACCACAGTCCATCACAAAATACTGCCACCACCACAAAATACATCCCCAAAAACTTCCACTGGCCTGCCCCCTGGGCATCGGCCCACCAGGAAATTTCCCTGTAAGGTCTATGGGCAATCCGCCCTTGGCATACAATGTATGGCGCTGTGCTTGATAAAGTGTGATAAGGCCGTGGCGCTCACAGAAGCACCAGTGCCTTCTCAAACAGCTGATAAATGGGAGTCCCAGGTGTTGGATCCTCACTGATCAAATACTGATGATCTATCCAGAAGAGAGGTCATCAGTATCAAAGTCTCGAAAAACCCATTTAATGGAATTAAAAATAAATAAAAAAATATTAAATGAAAAAATCTCATAAAAAATAGTAAATAATTATTTTACATAAAATACATTTTATGGAACATAAATTATGTCAAATAAAAAAAAAAACTACACATTAGGTATGCACATGACCGAAATATAGACCGTACACAGCCATGTCAATAAAAAAAACAATTCTGGTTACATTAATACATTACATTCTACACTCACCGGCCACTTTATTAGGTACACCATGCTAGTAACGGGTTGGACCCCCTTTTGCCTTCAGAACTGCCTCAATTCTTCGTGGCATAGATTCAACAAGGTGCTGGAAGCATTCCTCAGAGATTTTGGTCCATATTGACATGATGGCATCACACAGTTGCCGCAGATTTGTCGGCTGCACATCCATGATGCGAATCTCCCGTTCCACCACATCCCAAAGATGCTCTATTGGATTGAGATCTGGTGACTGTGGAGGCCATTTGAGTACAGTGAACTCATTGTCATGTTCAAGAAACCAGTCTGAGATGATTCCAGCTTTATGACATGGCCCATTATCCTGCTGAAAGTAGCCATCAGATGTTGGGTACATTGTGGTCATAAAGGGATGGACATGGTCAGCAACAATACTGAGGTAGGCTGTGGCGTTGCAACGATGCTCAATTGGTACCAAGGGGCCCAAAAGAGTGCCAAGAAAATATTCCCCACACCATGACACCACCACCACCAGCTTGAACCGTTGATACAAGGCAGGATGGATCCATGCTTTCATGTTGTTGACGCCAAATTCTGACCCTACCATCCGAATGTCGCAGCAGAAATCGAGACTCATCAGACCAGGCAACGTTTTTCCAATCTTCTACTGTCCAATTTCGATGAGCTTGTGCAAATTGTAGCCTCAGTTTCCTGTTATTAGCTGAAAGGAGTGGCACCCGGTGTGGTCTTCTGCTGCTGTAGCCCATCTGCCTCAAAGTTCGACGTACTGTGCGTTCAGAGATGCTCTTCTGCCTACCTTGGTTGTAACGGGTGGCAATTTGAGTCACTGTTGCCTTTCTATCAGCTCGAACCAGTCTGCCCATTCTCCTCTGACCTCTGGCATCAACAAGGCATTTCCGCCCACAGAACTGCCGCTCACTGGATGTTTTTTCTTTTTCGGACCATTCTCTGTAAACCCTAGAGATGGTTGTGCGTGAAAATCCCAGTAGATCAGCAGTTTCTGAAATACTCAGACCAGCCCTTCTGGCACCAACAACCATGCCACGTTCAAAGGCACTCAAATCACCTTTCTTCCCCATACTGATGCTCGGTTTGAACTGCAGGAGATTGTCTTGACCATGTCTACATACCTAAATGCACTGAGTTGCCGCCATGTGATTGGCTGATTAGAAATTAAGTGTTAACAAGCAGTTGGACAGGTGTACCTAATAAAGTGGCCGGTGAGTGTAGTTCTGGTTACTTAAACATGGAAAGGCAAAAACTGAATTAAAAAAAAGTAACAAGTACAAGGATGGTTAAGAAAGTGAAGTAACATCTTAAGACAGAAGTGTTACACTTAACAATGCACCAAATTTTATCAAATACTAGCAGAAGGACCCGGCTTCGCCTGGGTATATTTCATCTATTTCATTTAATGTTTCTGTGTGTCGTTGCAGAGACAAAGTCAATGCAGCTGACAAAAGTTGATTTTTACCTTCATTTTTTCAATCCCCATTGGCTGCAGAGTGGGAGGGGGCGTGACCTGACAGGGGGCATCGCTTAGCGAGACCTTGGGGGGGTTGCTTTTAAGTCCTTCTTTTGAGGGTGGTCTGAATTAAAGGCCGATACCATTGAGGACACGCAATGGGTAGCAGTGGAAGAAAACATCTTTTATTACTACCAAACGGTCGTAGTCTAAAATTGGTCTATTTCATCTAATGTTTCTGTGTGTCATTGCAGAGAGAAATTCACCCTCCCATCCCTGCTGCTGACAGAAGTTGATTTTTACCTTCATTTTTTCAATTCCCGTTGGCTGCGGAGTGGGAGGGCGCGTGGCATAATAGAGTTGGAGGGGTGGCTTAGCGAGACCTGGGGCGGGAGTTTTAAGTCCTTCTTTAGGGGGCAGCCTGAATTACAGGTTAATGCGATGGTAATTTATGAGGACACGAAATGGGTAGCAGTGGAAGAAAACATCTTTTATTACTACTGAACGGTCTTAGTCTAAAATTAGTCTAAAACATAAAGTATATTTCTGGTAACTGGAATACCCCTTTAACAGTGTCATCCACAGCGCTCTGCCCCTTTAAAGCAGCGAATAGAAATGTCTGAGCTCCTCAGCTGGCTGCTAATTACCTGGCTAGGTTGTTATGGAAACCTGTGTGCATGTGGAGAAAATGGCAGTTGGAATTTGAAGTGAAATGCTCCCAGACTAATATTGGCTAATGGAGATCATATTTTGACAATATCTCGGGAACGGTACGTCCTAGAGAGCTGAGACCTGGTCTAAAACCTTCCAGGACACCTGATGTACCTGTGTCCCGAATTTGGTGAAAATCGGTCGAGTAGTTTGGTTGCACATAGAGAACAGGCAGACAGAAACTCATTTTTATAATATTAAGAGATTCTTCAACATCCAATAAATGTGGTGACTTTAAAAATTCACGTCATGTAAATCCCCCTTGTGAAGTCCATTTGCAGCTTGATTTTCAAGTGATTTTTTGATCCAGTAACTCAAACTCCATCCTGACATAGTCCTTCTATCACAGGTGCTGAACCTGTTACAGTGCATCAGTGTCTTGGCCCTGATAGCTTGCTAGGCTGAAAAAACATATACAATAGGTATTTTATGGTGTCTGTTGCTCTGTTGTATTTTTAGTGTCTGTTATGAGTTATGGGTTACGATTCCATTTTTCCTGGAACAGACTAGAGCACATTAAACACAGGTTGTTGTAGACTGGAGGGACAATTAAAGTTGTCTGCAGACAAAAGACCACCTGAACTTCTTGCCAGTTATCACAGAGGTGCTAATGGAATTTTTTTTTTTTTTAAGGCCAAACTGTTCCAGATAATGCTCCTAAAGCAAGTAAAGGAGTCTTTTGTTAAAAAAAAAAAATTCTGCAGCATGGCCCCTGAAAGAAAAGATTCAAAGTTACCTTCTCCATGCCACCCTGGTCCTCCATACTGCCTCTGCTTTCTCCATCTTCCGGGCTGGCTATGGGCATAGTCACATGCACCTCTGCAGCCAATGACTGGCTTTATCAGGGATATTGCCACAATCAGTATGTCACTGCTAAAGAGCTATGCATGTGACCATGTCCATAGCCAGTCAGATGTAAACAATGCTAGGACCAGAAGATGGAGAGAGTAGAGGCAGAATGTACCACTGGAGCAGCATGGAGCAGGTAAGTATGAATCTCCTGTTTTAGGGGCCATGCTACAGGAAAATCTTTTTTTTTCTATATATTTTCCCAGAAACCCAAAAGAGCTGAGTATGTACAGTATGAGGAGCATCATAAGCCATTCAATACCACTCTGGATTTTGAGGAAAGTATACACATGTTTACGCAAGTTAATTTAAATATCTTTCCCCAAAACCCAGAGGTGCTAATATGTTAGAATGCTGACTTAGGTAGTTGGTTTTCTTAATGAATAATAATTATTTTTTAGGTTGCTTTTGAAGGTTTTGATATTAGGGGGTGGAGTCTGTTTTTGGATAGTGAGTTTCAGAGTACATGGGATGCATGTCAGAGACTTTGTAGATGGTTGTTTGAGGAACAGACAAGAGAAGAACAAAGGTGGAGGTATTGTGAGATTGGAGATAACGTGTGGGGAGAAGGTCAAGAATGTGTGGGGAGAAGGTCAAAAATGTAAAGAGGGGGACAGATAAAAGGCAGCCTTGCATGTTGTTGCTAGTATTTTGAAATGAATTTGCTGGGTGGCTGGGACCTAGTAAAAGGATATACAGAGAGGTAGGAGAAACAAGAGGAGAGGTGGATTAACCATCATCAAAGTTGAGGATGGATTGGAGGAGCACAAGGGTGTGGGATCAGAGGCCTCAGAAGAAGATGTTGAAGTAGGTTAGTTACGAGATGATGATGATGGCATGTGCCAGCATTGTAGTTGACTCAGGGTTAAGGAAATATTAAATATAAGAAATATTTTTGAGCTGGAGGCTAAAAACGCTGGTAAGGGTTTTGTTTGGGTTAAAGGATAGGGAAGAAAACAAGGTACCGTTAAATGTGACAGATAAGTCTGATGGAGGGGTTGAGTGACAGGGGTGAAATACAGTAGGACAAATTTGTTTTTCTCCATGTTGAATATTAGAAAGCAAAAGGAGAAGAAGGAATATATAGCTGATGGACCCAATGTTATTCTGAATAGTAGTAAAGTGACAACTGGGCCATAGAGGTTTGTCATCAGTGGAGAGGTAGTACTGAAGCCCTGGTAGTCCATGAACTCTACCAGGCCAAAGTTTCGGTATAAATGGAGAGTAGTAGTGGTCCCAGGACAGAGCCTTGAGGAATATATAACTCACCAGCATTGATTTCTGCGTATTCGGATCCACACATCTGGCCTGATGAGCAAGTGATGCTGTTTCCTACGCATGTCAACGTGTCAGAATAACACCGTGTACACGTGAGTGCGTAACCTGAAGATATATCACACAATCAGCACATTTGACACTTATTATACTGTTTACCAACTCTTTTTTCTGCTGTAATGTCAGTGAGATCAGCGGCATCTGAGAAAGATGTTTATTAACTGATCTCACACTATGAGTAGAAGAAAGGTAAAATATGTCCTACAGATTATTATTATCGTTATTATTATCAATATAATGAAAAATCCCTAAAAAATAAAGCAATTAAAAAGAAAGACACATAATTAGGGTCTTACGACTTACTTGTTGCTGCAAGAGCCGAGAGGAGGCTAAGAATTCTAATCAAGGAGCTCATGGTTCAGTTCTTGAAAACAGGACATAATAAGAGATGACAACCTTGTTCAAGGTTTCTTAATTTATAGGTTTTTGGGTGGGACGTGGAGGATTGTAATCATCGTAAAGAAATAAAAAAAAACCTCCCCACCAAGAAGCAGAAGTAATTTCCTCTTCTATTATTATGGTTGTGTATTTCTTTGGACCTTCGTTTTATGGATGCAGGTTAAACACTACGTGACAAGTTCTGAATTTGAACCCTGCACATGCCTAAGAAGTTGCAGGCTCACCTCCTCTGGCTTTTTAATGTGGGTAATAAAGCTCATAAACATTTTTAACACAAAATACTAAAATTGTTGAAAGCATTGGAGAAAAAAAACAAATTATGCAAAACTGCACTCGCCGTTTTACTTTTACAGAGAGACAGGGCAAGGAGGATGAAGATGGAGGATTATATGTACCTGGGAGGGTCAGGCTGGCAGGATTGAACACAATGCTTTGCAGGGAGCTTACCAGCCAGTCATGGTGCAGGATATTAACCCCTTCGCGCCCAGCGCCATACATGTACGGCGCTGGGGCGATGCGGGCACATGGCGCCCGCTCGCAAGTGCGGCGGGTGTCATGGCCGGCAAATCTCTGCTGTTTCTAACAGCAGAGACTTGCCGCTACTTACCGCCATCGGCGGCATCTTCCTGGTAGTTTAGATGCCGTGATCACACGTGATCACGGCATATAGTTGCGTCTCAACCCGGAAGCATTCGCTTCCAGGTGGTGTACAGACACCCCGTGTGGCCAATCGGGGTGTCTGTACACCATATGAAAACTGTAATCCTCGCTGGTGAAAGGCAGGGACCCCTGGGAACGGTCCCTGCCTTTTTTTGGGGGGTACCCTGCTGTCACTGACAGCAGGTACCCCACTGTGCAGCTGCACGGTTAGCGTGCAGCTGCTATCTTTGAATGGACGTTCAGAAACATCCATTCAGAGATAGATAACCACTTCCCGGACGTTTATGTACTATGGGCGGACGGGAAGTGGTTAAATTAATAGGTAGAAAACTCAGATGAAAGGGAGAGCATAGGGGCAGTATAGGGCAGTGTTATGTGTGTGTGTTTTACAGTTAGGGCAACTGCTGAAAAGTGGAAGGCTGTTCATGTAATGCAATTAAGGGAAAAAAATCCTACACAAAGATTTTTTTTTTCTGTGCATGAGCAGACAGCCTTTTTGTTAAAAAAAACAACAAAAAAAACCTCAAGCTTCTACAGTTCATAAGTGTTTTATGTGTATATTCCCAACACATCCAGGAGCATATCTTTCACTACACACTACCAGTTGCATTTTTTTAAATGCTTTATTGTTTTTTTTTTATAAAAAATAATCACATATATTTATACAATAGAACAATCTTCATTCTTCTTCTTATTTTAACCAATGATTATATCAACCCACCTCCTTCCTTCACATGCATCCTCCATTCACTACTTAAAAAAAAAAAAAAAAAACAATTCTCCCATTTTTGTCTTCTCCTCTCTCCTCTCCTTGGACCCCTCACTGACCCCTCATCTCGGAATTCCCCCCCATCCCATCTTTCTCATTCCTTTGGACTGTCCTTTCACAAAGGATCGAGCAATTGACCATCCTTATCCACATTCCAGTTGATGAGAATGTCTCTTTGACCCAGTTTCTAACGACACACCTTTTTGCCTGAAATAGCAATTTTCCAATCATCATCTGCTGCCTTGCTTTTTGTGGGAAGTTCACATGGCCCATACACAAAGTATAAAACTATGCAGAATGTCCATCTTATACAATTTTGATATTTCTGACAGGATTCCGTCCCAAAACCCCTGAATAGACCTACAATTCCATAACATATGGACATCATCTGGTCCCTCTTCACCACATTTACATAGTAACATAGTAACATCGTTTATAAGGCCGAAAAAAGCCATCTGTCCATCCAGTTCGGCCTGTTATCCTACAAGTTGATCCAGAGGAAGGCAAAAAAAAACCCTGTGAGGTAGAAGCCAATTTTCCCCACTTTAGGGGAAAAAATTCCTTCCCGACTCCAATCAGGCATCAGAATTACTCTCTGGATCAACGACCCCTCTCTAGTATCTATAACCTGTAATATTATTACCTCCAGAAATACATCCAGGCCCCTCCTGAACTCTTTTAGTGAACTTACCATCACCACCTCCTCAAGCAGAGAGTTCCATAGTCTCACTGCTCTTACCGTAAAGAATCCTCTTCTATGTTTGTGTACAAACCTTCTTTCCTCCAGACGCAGAGGATGGCCCCTCGTCACAGTCACAGTCCTGGGGATAAATAGATCGTGGGAGAGATCTCTGTACTGACCTCTGATATATTTATACATAGTTATTAGATCTCCCCTCAGTCGTCTTTTTTCTAAAGTGAATAAGCCTAATTTTGATAATCTTTCTGGGTACTGTAGTCCACCCATTCCAGTTATTACTTTAGTTGCCCTCCTCTGAACCCTCTCCAGCTCTGCTATGTCTGCCTTGTTCACAGGAGCCCAGAACTGTACACAGTCCTCCATGTGTGGTCTGACTAGTGATGTGTAAAGTGGCAGGACTATGTTCTCATCACGGGCATCTATGCCTCTTTTGATGCAACCCATTATCTTATTGGCCTTGGCAGCAGCTGTGACATAAAACAATCTGTCCGCGGGTTTTACCAAAATACCTTTGATGTTCTACTGTATCTTATCCCATTGATCCTCAGTCATTGGCTCTACCACCCCATCCCCATAGATTATGTAGCATTTCTACTAGACCATCCTGGAGATTTTTTTTCAGATCTAATTGCATGTTGTAGGCCGTATTTACCCTTCATCTCATAAAAACTAAGAATACACTTGACCAATTAATCTTGTATCTTTGCCAAATTATTCTGTTTGATTACTAAACTCTTCATACCACCCATTCATTCCCCATAGTTTCTTTATTTCCAACTAAACCCTATTAATTTCTTGCAAAGTGGATATTTTCTTCAGTTTCCCCTGGAGGAAGATACCAGTCTCAAACACCTGACACACGTTACTACCAAGCACATTTTTATCAACTGTTCTTATTAAAGGTCTATAAATGGGGGACCTCTACTAGTCCAGGCAGTGCTTAAACTGGCCCGCTAAGTAATATAAACATACATCAGGAACCATGTAGCAGCGGCTGCTGTGCGCCGCTGTACCCCTGCTTACCGCTGCCATCCTTGGGCGTCGTGTCCAGCGGTGAGCTGCTGCTTGTGGTTTCCATTCACCGCTGAAGTTCTGAGCTCTGGCTGTGTAAGTGCTGTTGCACTATGATCCACTCCAGAGTTTCCATCCAGCCCTGAATTACATCGCTCCCTCTGGGCTGGAGCTGGTTAGGTCATGTGCTTGACCATGTGACCATGTTAGGTCATGTGGGTTGGTCACGTGTCCTCATTGACCAACCCTGGACCTATTTAAGTTGCTCAGCCCTTTCCCAAGATGCCTCAGAGTCAAGGTCCTTGGTCTTGCTTTAGGTTCTGCTTTATCCTCTTGATGTTCCTGTGTGCTGACCTCTGCTTGTATTACCAGACTCTGCTACTCGCCTGATCCCTGCCTGCCTGTATCGTCTCTTTCGTTGCTGATCCGGATTGCCTGACTTTGTACCTGTGCCGACTGCCCTGATCCCTTGCCTGTCTGACCTCGTCTCTGCCTCATCCTTCGGTTCTGCTTAGTTGCACCTGGTAACGATCCGGCCTGCTGACCACCGCTACTCTGCTAGTACCTGCGCGGGTATCTCTTGGTCCGTCTGGACCAGCTGCCTCGTGTTCCGACCCTCCTCAAGGGGTAGCGACCTGGTGTTCCCCTCAAAAGGTCTATCCCCACCATCAGGGGTATTTGTGAAGAGCGAGGGGTTTCACTTAGACAACACTCTTAGAGGAGGTAGGGCACGAGGCACAGTGGGTCCACATCCAACCTTTATCATAAATTACCGTAGCTTATGAAGACAGTTGGATCCTCTCACTGCTCACTAGCCTCTCGCCTGGTAATTTTCCATGTACATAATATTCTCTTTCATTTAGAGCTTTATTCTTCTCAGCTATCAAATATAATGTATCTTTATATGGCTCTTGTATCTCCTGCCAGGCCTCCTAATTTTCATCAAATGGATCTTTTATATGGTCATGTTCTCTTTTCCCTAACTCATCAATCAAACTATTTAGTTTTAACCCTTCTTGTTTTTCATACAAAGAAATATTTTTTTTTAAAAAAACCTCCCTAATAAATGACTTACTGGCTTCCCATACCACCCCAAGCTGCGCCCGCCGTTCCTTCATTGATCTAAAAAAAAATTCTGTATCTCATCATAGTCAGCCACTAAGGATTTATTTTGAGCCTCAGTTTCTCACCGGTGTCTGTCCCTCCCATAGTAATAGCTGGGAGTGAGCAGAGACTACTCTGAGTTCATATTTAACCCTTTCACGGCTATATACACGCTATCTGCACATACCCCATATATAAACGCTCTGGCAGCTGTAAAGTGCTTGGATTAAAGCTTCTACCTCTACACTGCTGCTGTCACAGACAATGTACAGTCTGAAATGCCGGCAAGGGACCAATAGAGATCGCTAGAGATCACTCTGATTGCAGACTAACCAATCGGATCGCGGCAGTGTAAAAATGCCGGTTTCAGGCTCTGATCTCCACTCTGCAGATCAAAGCCTGAAATCAGACACTAGCTTCTCCGTGCCTCCGATCTGTGCCCCTCCCATGCTGGTCTGCCCCCTGATGTATCCATCCTGCTCCATCTGTGCCCACTGGTGCGGTCTCCCTGTATTTGATGGCGGCTTAGTTCCTGAGCCGCCACCATAAACAGCAAATGTAACAACACCTGTAATGGTTGAGATCAATGCTGGCACCGAACTCTCACCCATTTTACCCCTTAAATGACGTGGTCAGTAGACCCGCTGCATCCATTGGGTTAATAGAGGGAGGAGGCTCCCTCCCTCCAGCACCGGGATGCCATACTTAGATGGAAGTGACCTGATGGTTGCTATGGCAACGATCCACAGTTGCCATGTGTCAGTGTAATAGTGATAGTATTATACTTTGCAATACAAGAGCATTGTAAAGTATAGTACAACCATCAGCCCCACTGGATCTTCAAGAAAAAGTAAAAAAAAAAAAAAAAAAAAAAAAAAACTTAAAAGTAAATGTAAAAAAATAAAAGACATAAATAAATACAAATGTAAATTAAAAATAAAATAAATAGCCTTTTCCCATATCTGCTCATTCATAAGAGATTAAAAAATGGGAAAAATAATAAAAATAAAATAAACTACACATAATTGGTACTGCATTGTGTGTAATAACCTGATTTATAAAATGATCATGGTACTAATTCCACATGGTGAACCCAGTAAAATAAATTAAAATAATTGCGGAATTGCTATTGTTTGCCTCACCTCCCAAAAAAAATTAATAAAAAGTGATCAAAAAGCCATATGTATCCCAAAAAGATACCAATAAAAACTATAGCCCATCCCACAAAAAATAAGCCCTCATACAACTATGTTGATGGAAAAATAAAAAATAAAGTTACGGGTTTAAAATTTTGGTGATGCAAGAAAAAAGTTTAATAAAAAGTAATTTTATGATATAAGGTAGTAGAATGGGAAAAAAATACTAATTTTGGGATCACCATTACCATATAAACCCAAAGAATAAAAATATCAAATATACCACATTGAGAATCCCATAAAAATAAAAAACACTAACAAAATTGCAATTTTTGCCTGCTTCACCATGTTAAAAAATGGAATAAAAAGCCCTCAAAAAGCCATATCGACCGCAACATTCTACCAGTAAAAATTACAGCCCATCTTTAAATTAAAAAAAGCTCTCACACAGCTACATGGATGGAAAAATCAAAAAGTTATGGGTCTTCGATTTGATAATGTAAAAAAATGTTTCATGAAAAGTGATTTGAAGATATAAAAGGGGTAAAACAGAATAAAACAATATCAATTTAGTATTGCCATAGCCGTATCAACCCACAGAATAAAATTCATATCAAATATACCACATGGAGAACGCTGACAGAATTGCAATATTAGCCCACTTTACCCGATAAAAGATTAAATAAAGCAATCAAAATGTCATATGTACCCAAAAATGGTACCATTAAAAACTATAGCCCATCCCACAAAAAATGAGCCCCCAAACACCTCAGTCAACAAAAAATAAAAAGTTATGGCCCTTAAAATTTCACAAAATTCAATGCCTCTCCTTTCCATTTTAATTCTTCCATCTCCTCATACAGCAGCTTACAACCACATATGGGGTGTTGCCGTATTCAGGAGAAAATGGGTAACAAGTTACAGGGTTCATTTTCTCCTGGTATGTCTTGTTAAAGTGAAAAATTTGGGCTTAAGCAACTTTTTCTTGTGAAAATACAGTGCCTTGCGAAAGTATTCGGCCCCCTGGAACTTTTCAACCTTTTGCCACATTTCAGGCTTCAAACAAAAAGATATAACATTTAAAATTTTTGGTGAAGAATCAACAACAAGTGGGTCACAATTGTGAAGTTGAACGAAATTTATTGGATCATTTAAACTTTTTTTGTAATAATAAAACTGAAAAGTGGGGCGTGCATTAATACTTTGTTGCGCCACCTTTTGCTGCGATTACAGCTGCGGTCTCTTGGGGGATGTCTCTATCAGTTTTTCACATCTAGAGACTGAGATTCTTGCCCATTCTACCTTGCAAAACAGCTGGAGCTCTTTGAGGTTGGATGGAGAGAGTTTGTGAACAGCAGTTTTCAGCTCTTTCCACATATTCTCAGTTGGATTCAGGTCTGGACTCTGACTTGGCCATTCTAAGACCTGGATACCTTTATTTTTGAACCATTCCATTGTAGATTTTGCTTTATGTTTGGGATCATTGTCTTGTTGGAAGATAAATCTCCGTCCTAGTCTCAGGTCTTTTGCAGACTCCAACAGGTTTTCATCCAGAATGGTCCTGTATTTGGCTTCATCCATCTTCCCATCAATTTTAACCATCTTCCCTGTCCCTGCTGATGAAAAGCAGGCCCAAACCATGATGCTGCCACCACCATGTCTGACAGTGGCGATGGTGTGTTCAGGGAGATGAGCTGTGTTGCTTTTACGCCAAACATATCATTTTGCATTGTTTCCAAAAAGTTGGATTTTGGTTTCCTCTGACCAGAGCCCCTTCTTCCACATGATTGGTGTCTCCCAGGGGCTTGTGGCAAACTGTAAACAAGACTTTTTATGGATATCTTAGAGAAATGGCTTTCTTCTTGCCACACTTCCATAAAGGGCAAATTTGTGAAGTGTTGGACTGATTGTTGTCCTATGGACAGACTCTCCCACCTCAGCTGTAGATCTCTGCAGTTCATCCAGAGTGATCATGGGCCTCTTGGCTGCATCTCTGATCAGTCTTCTCCTTGTTTGAGATGAAAGTTTAGAGGGACAGCCGGGTCTTGGTAGATTTGCAGTGGTCTGATACTCCTTCCATTTCAATATGATCGCTTGCACAGTGCTCCTTGGGGTGGTTAAAGCTTGGGAAATCTTTTGGTGTCCAAATCCGGCTTTAAACTTCTCCACAATAGTATCAGGGACCTGCCTGGTGTGTTCCTTGGTCTTCATGATGCAGAACCCTGAGACTATCACAGAGCAGGTGCATTTATACGGAGACTTGATTACACACAGGTGGATTCTATTTCTCTTCATTAGTCATTTAGGACAACATTGGATCATTCAGAGATCAGAGATCAACTTCTGAACTGAAAGTAAATGGGCCAAATAATTTTGCACTTTTCAGTTTTATTATTACAAAAAAGTTTAAATGATCCAATAAATTTTGTTCCACTTCACAATTGTGACCCACTTGTTGTTGATTCTTCACCAAAAATTTAAAATGTTATATCTTTGAAGCCTGAAATGTGGCAAAAGGTTGAAAAGTTCCAGGGGGCCAAATACTTTTGCATATATATAATTTTTTTTATTTTTATTTTTTTTTCATTTTCACAGCCAAGTGTTTCTAAATATTATGAAACGTCTGTGAGGTTAAAATGGTGAGTACACCCCTCAATAAATTCTTTGAGGGGTGTAGTTTCCAAAATGTGGTCACTTTTTGGGGGTTTCTACTGTATGGGTGCTTTAGTGTGCCTTCAAATATTTTTTTTTTTTTGTAAAATATTTTTTATTTTGTATCAATAATAATACAATAGTACATATTACATCAAATACAGTGGAACAAAACATAACATAAACAGGTCAGGTCAAAGTACAGGCCTGCCAGTCCTTATTGCAAACGAGAAATCGTACATTAAAAGGTAGATCATAAGTTCACAATGTCACATATGTAGCGTTTTTTATAAATCCAAGAGGCTGGTACAAGCATTTGTGGTACATTGGGTATTTAGCAGTGTATTCATGTTTAAGGTTTAAACTACTAGTATGTCAGTCAGGAGTTGCTATAACCTCTATATTTTGCCCAAGGACTCCAACTGTCTTCAAAGAGATGGGGTTTGTAAGTTTCCCAGTGCAGAAGCTGTTCAAATCTAAAGATTTGGTCCCCTTTTGCTTTCCAGTGAGCTATCTTAGGAGGGTCAGACTGTTTCCATAATTGAGCTATTTGAATTCTCGCAATTGCTAATAGATGGTGTATCAGCCTCTGTTTCTTTAAGGTTAGACTAGTCTCCATAAACAGTCCTAGGAGGCATATTTTGGGTGATGCTATTAGGGTCTCCCCAACTACGCTGGAAAGAATCTGGCATATTTCTGTCCAAAATGGCCTGATAACACGGCACGACCACCATATATGGTGATATGTGCCTATGTCTAAATTGCATCTCCAGCATATAGGGGTGACAGTGGAGTATATTTTCGCTAACCTGTCAGGTGTATAATGCCAACGTGTAAGGATCTTAAAGTAGTTCTCCTGCAGCTTCACGCATTTGAACAACCTCTGCGAGGCAGAGAGAAGAAATTTAATTTCCCTATCCGTAAATTTAGTTTGTAGATCTTCTTCCCACTGGACTATATACCATCTATCGCTCTCCATTATCTTAGGCAAGAGTTGTTTATATAACAAGGAGATCAGCCTTGTAGGTTCTCTCTTCTGGAGTACCAGTTTTTCAAATACCGTGTGGGAATTTCCAGTATTTTCCTGTGCTCCATATGTGCTAACATATTTCCTCAAATAGTGTGTATGGAAGGTGAAAAGCCTGCTCAGTGGCAAGCTAGGACTTCTCATGTCTGGTACTTGGTCTGTTATGATGGAATCAACATCTAATAACAGATGAGTAAGGGTCTTGTATACAGTAGGAAGGGTGTCTCTGAAACTCTTCGGTGAGTCATGAAGTGCATCTCTAATTTGCAAAAGTGACAGCGGATTATCCAATAGAACCGTCTTTAGACTACCTTGATGCCACAGTTTCACTAAGTGTCTAGTCAATTTGTTATCAATAGTACTGCTAAAGAGATTTACACATTTATGTGATAGGAATAGACTACGCAGGGGATGCACATTCATGGCAGCCTCAGCTGCTAAGTCTAATCTGTTCGGTGGGTATCTGAGGCAATCCACTATTCTGGCACTCTGGATAGCTTTATAATAAAGCCTAAAATCCGGGAGTCCCATGCCTCCATTTGTAGGGTGTTGCGTTAGATGAACATGTGCTAATCTAGGTCTGGTCTTACGCCATAAGAAGGAAGATAACAAGGAGCGTAAACGGGTGAAGAAGTCATTAGGTAGATGGATCGGAAGGGTCTGCATATAATAGAGCACCTTGGGTAGAATTACTGTTTTAATGAGGGTTTTCCTGCCAAACCAAGATACATAAGGGATATCCCAGTTATCCATCTGCCCTTTTATCTGTCTCAGTAAGTCCAGGAAATTGACTTTATATAACTGCTCAAACTCTTTTGGAATCTGGACCCCTAGAAAGGGAATGGTAGTTGTAGCCCACTTGAAAGGGGTAACGTTTTGCAAATGTATACCAACATGCATAGGGAGGGATATGTTACGTATCTGCGATTTTGCGGGATTAATTTTGAAATTTGACACCTCCCCAAATGCTTCAAAAATATCCGTCATCGGCAAAAGCGGCTAGGGAGTGTTTATGGGATCCCATTTCTACCCCCTGTATTCTGTCATCTTGTCTAATTGCCTGGAGTACTGTCTCCAATGTCAGAACAAACAGTAATGGGGAAAGGGGACAGCCCTGACGAGTGCCATTACTGATATCAAAACTGGGCGATAAAGTGTCATTAATCCAGATTTGTGCGCTCGGAGCCGAGTACATAGACATGATAGTAGCGATGAACTGTTCAGGGATCTTAAACTTGGTCAGTGCTCTCTCCATAAATAGCCAGCTAACCCTGTCAAATGCCTTCTCAGCATCTGTGCTGAGAAGGACTAGGGGTATCTTCTGCTTCTTAACATGTTGCATTATGTGAAGTAGTCGAGTGGTATTCATCCTCCCTTCCCTGTGTGGTATGAAACCAACCTGTTCCGGGAATATCAGCTCAGGTAGGAGTGGTTTCAATCTATTTGCAATCATTTTGGCTAGTAGTTTAAGGTCGTTGTTTAGAAGGGAAATGGGTCTGTAGTTTGAGCATAAAGTGGAGTCCTTCCCATCTTTAGGTATTATAGTTATAAAGGCATGAAGCATTTGGGGTGGAAGGGGTTCTCCTCGCAGAGCTGCATTACATACATTTAGCAAATGGGGCAATAGTAGCGTTTTGAAATATTTATAATATGGGATCGAAAAACCATCTGGACCTGGGGCTTTATTAGATGATGTTTCCTTCAAAGCTTTTTCCAGTTCCGTGAGCGTGAAGGGTCTAGTGAGTGATGACCTATGGTGTTCCTGAATTTCTGGCAGTTGTAGGGTCTGTAACCATATGTCTATTTTGGACCTCAGTTCCTCTGTATTGTGATCCTCTGCTTTGTCCCTAAGATTATATAGCCCTCTATAATATTCACAAAACCTCTGTGCTATTTGATCAGTAGTGCGAAGTGATACTGCCTCTGTTGATTGTATTGTAGGGATAAAGGATTTAGTTTTCCTTTTCCTGATTTGTGAGAGTAAGAGCTTTATCTCCATGGGCATAATATTTAAACTGGGAGTTTAGGAAGGCTTTAGCTGTCGAGGCATTGAGTATGTTTTTAAGTTCAGTTTTAGTCTGGTTTAATGCTTCTAAATCCGACTGGGACAGAGATTGTTTATGTGCGGATTCTTTTAATCGTATCTGACAATACAACTCAGTTATGGTCTTTTTCCTTTCCCTGTGGATATAAGAGCCCAGCGCTATTAAGTGATCCCTCACTACAGATTTATGTGCCTCCCATAAAATTCCCTTAGAAACATCTGGGGTATCATTTATGGAGAAATAATCAGATATGTGCTTCTGTATTTGTTGTAAATTAGTCTTGTTATCTAACAATGTGGTGTTCAAGCGCCAGCTGTTAGTCTTCTTGGGTACACCTGATAGATTATATACAAGTAGCACTGGGGCATGATCAGAGAGAATGATGTTATCTATCTTAGCTGATTTGCAGAGATGTAATTGGTGGTGTGGAGTAAATAAATAGTCAATGCGGCTATAGGAGTTATGCCTTTGAGAATAGTATGTGTAATCTTTTTCATCAGGGTAAAAAACTCTCCATACATCTACCAGTAAGCATTCCTGCAAAGCTGAGTTATCTGGGCGAGAGCAGAGTGAGAGATTGCTGACTGTTTAGACGAAGAATCTACGTTAGGATGAAGTGCAACATTCAGATCTCCGCACATGATAATACACCCTTCTGCAAATTCATTAAATTTAGCCAGAGTGCTGACTATCCAATCAGCCTGTTGTGTGTTAGGGGCACATATGCTTCCAAAGGTGCACATCTGAGAACCAATGACCCCTTTTAGAAACATATATCTCCCATTAGAGTCTGAGAGTTCCGAACGCACCTCAAAAGGAACCGATTTGTGGAAGGCTATACTGACTCCACGGGAAGCGGAGCTAGGAGAGGTGCTGTGATACCATTTATCATATTGTAGATGGGTCAGTTTGGGTATATGTTTGGAGCGGAAATGGGTCTCCTGCAGCATCGCAACTCCTACCTTGAGTCTGCTCAAGACCTTACAAATTTGGCTTCTTTTTTCCGGTGCGTTCAGACCTCTGACATTCAAGGTGCATATAGTAATATCAGCCATTGTCTACATATGAAAAGGAAGATATACATGTTAATAAAAACATAGAGATTACACATTTGGTAGATAGTACACTTTGTCTGCTAAATGGAGAGCTACACGAGAGATAACTGTGTGTAATGAGAATATGACATCCTTGGATCGTATAACTAGCAAGACCTATGACCTGTTGGAACAGAACATGAAACCTGATAACATAACCATAAAGAACCGACAATAAAACAGGGTCTGTGAAATCGGTAGGCTGAAGTTGACCAAACATTTATCTCTAAGGGACAACCTAAAGTATTGCCTCAGCGACTTCAAGAAAGCTATATACTGTAGTAGGTGGCCTAAAAGCCACATTATGTATGAACTCACTATAACGTATTGAAAAGGGTGAACATAAATGGTACATTGCCTGAGTGGATCGTAGGGGGGAAGACTTCTTTCAAAGTGGACCTTCAGCCCTAACTAGGCATGTCGTTGAGTGTGATTGTAAATATACCAGCATGAAAAGATATACATTACACAGAGTCCTGTATTCAAGAATCCTCACAAGGGTAAGTAGCTGGGTGATTCAATCTTGGTGTCATTCTTGATGGAGTATTTTTTCCTCTTTGTCGTCTGGAGTTGATCACCGGGGTCCATGGTTCAATTTGTGGAACTGCTGGTAGAGAAGCAATGTCCTGTGCCACATTCCAGTCGGATATTTCCAATGCCTCCATATCCAGAAGGTCATAGATCCTCTGTAGATCCGCTGGTGATCTGATCACTATCTTTCTGCCTGGATTGTGTATCAACAGCCCAAAGGGGTGCAGCCAGCGGTATTGAATATTTTTTCTTCTCAAAATTTCCAGTAATGGACGTAGGTGGTTCCTCTTACGCAAAGTCATCGGAGAGAGATCTTGATATATAGAGACCATCGAACCCTCTATTGGAGGTAAGGAGGTGGAACGTGCTGCTGCAATGATCAACTCTTTGGTTTTATAGCTAGTCATACGACATATGACATCTCTCAGACTTTCATCAGGTTGCGGGATAGGTCTTAGAGCTCTATGTGCTCTATCCATAGAAATGTCAGCCACTGTGGAGCCTAAGATGGAGGTAAAGAAGGCAGTAAGGGTCGCTTCCAAGGCGTCCGGCGGAACCGACTCAGGGATTCCTTTGTTCCTAATGTTGTGTCTGCGTCCCCGGTTATCTTACTCCTCTATTAGAGAATACAGGTAGTTAACATGTGCCTGGCAGGTGTCCATATTTCTGGATACTGCCGCTTCTTGGGCATGTTCTAAGGCTTCCACCCTCCCGGTCATCTGACGCAGGTCTTGCTTGATATCTCTAAGCTCTGTAATCAGCGGTTCTAGTGAGCTAGCTAGTAAAGATTTAAGGAAGGTTTTAGAAAAGACCTGGTCTTCCTCGTCTCTTTGCTCGTCCATGTCACTTTCCTGTTCAGCATCCATGCCTTCTTCTGCTTGCGAGGCGGGAGGTAAGTGTTTAGGCGGCGCCATCTTGGCTGGGTGTCCGGACGCCGCTGGAGTAGATCTCTTGATATATCTATCAATTTCTCCTTGGGCTAAGGAGGTTTTGCTTGCTCCAGGGGTGTCTTTCGAACGTTCTTTGGTAGTTTTGCCCATTTTTTTCGCTGGTTTGATAGCTTAATTTAGCTTAGTTAGTCTGGGTCAGCAGCAGAGCTCAGCGCTATGCGTGCATCCGGCTCTGCGGCGAAGCTCCGCCCCCGTGTGCCTTCAAATATGACACAACACCCAAAAACCATTCCAGCAAAATCTGTTCTCCAAAGACCATTTGTTGCCCCTTTACTTCTGAGACCTGCCTATGCCCATACAGCTGCTTACGAACATACATGGGGTGTTTTTATAAACTGTAGAATCAGGGTAATAAATATTGAGGTTCATTTTGCTGGGAAAATTTGGATTAAAATAAAAAATCGCCACAAAAACTAAAAATTGTAAATTTCCCCTCCATTTTCCTTTAATTATTGCGAAACACCTAAAGGGTTAACCAAGTTTGTAAAACCAGTGTGTAGTTTCTAAAATGGGGTCATTTGTTTGTGGTTTCTATGATGTAAGGACCACAAAGTGACTTCAGAACTGAATTGGTTTTTGAAAAGCTCAGCTTTGAATATTTTAAAGAAAATTTTAAAAATTGCTTCTAAGACCTCTGACGTCCTAAAAAATCACCTTCACACATAACCACAGAGCCAAACCAGTCATTTAAAAGGTCAGTCTGTCTAGTTTTGGTGGTAAACAAGTCTATTTTTTTTCCCCTACAAAACATGCTATTCTTTAAACCCTATGTTAGCTATGACGTCACACATGTATGGCAGTCTCTGGGAACCTGACGAAGGAGACCGAGTTCTCTGAAATGTGTTTGATATTTTTCTGGTTCCCAGAGGTTGCTATACATGTGTGATGATGGCCGGGGCGTCGCCGCGTGCAGGAACCCGAAGACGCAAGAAAGGAGTATTAAGCATTGGAGCTCATTGGGAAGACTAAACTACAGGATCGCTACAAATATAAATACAAGCAGGGTAAGTGACTGTAGTAGACTATGTTTGAGCACTTTAGGAACATTGTACTAAATTGTATGTACTGAATAAGGCACAGAAGTTTCTTTGTGGCAGTCTTTCTTTCTATTGCAGTTGGCACAATAGGTATCGGTAGGTTTGGAATATTAGTACTAAAACTAGCATCTAACTTATATAAGCACCAATACCCCACAAGAATTCACACAGTAGGTGTCTACTAGTAAGCGCACATTGATTGCTATTGGCAATTCACATCTACTGTAAATTGGTTTTTGTAAAACACCTATGGGGAAAAATGCTTACTACATCCCTTGGTAAATTCTTTGAGGGATGCCATCTCTTTTTCATAAATCAGTCTTTTTAATATTTCCCCTCAGAGTTTCAGCTGTTGTCGGCCACCCTTGTATAAATTACTAAACTAGGCCTCAAATGCACACGGTGCTCCTTCACTTCTGAGCCCTGTGGTGTGCCCATGCAGAAGTTTACGATCACATAAGGGGTGTTGCTCTATTCATGAGAAAATGTGTAACACATTGTGGGGTGATTTGTCTCCTGTCACCTTTGTAAAAATGTAAAATCCGGAGTTAAAGCAATATTTTACAGAATTTTTACTTTTTTTTTTAATTTTCAGAGCAAAGTGTTTCTAAATTCTATGAAATGTCTGCCGGGTCAAAGTGTTAAAATATATTCCATGAGGGTTGAAGTTTCCAAATGGGGTAAGTTTTGGGGTATTTCCACTGAAGAGGTCCCTCAGGGTCAGGGCCAAGACAAAGGCTAGGTGGGGCTAAGTTCTCGCCTAGGGATCCACCTCATACTAGCCAATGAGGAGGGGGGGGAGCAAAATACATTTCACTTGCTATGCTGACATCAGTGCTTCTTCTTAGCTGTTAGTATCTAACTTTCGCCCTACTGAAGCTGGGATGAGATTAAGGCACAGGGCAGAGAAGTAAGTATGGCATCATTGGTAGGGTGTAGGAAAAGCAAGTGGGTCAGAGGGACCATAAAGCTAAGCCGGCTCAGCGTGGGCTGCAGTCAGCCAATGACCGTTTTCCTTTCATACAGATGTGAACGCTCATTTGCCTGTCAATTAGCATACACCGTCACAATAGGTATCGGTGGGTTTGGAATATTAGTATTAAAACTAGTATCTACTGTAACTGATATCAGCACCAATACCCCACAAGAATTCACACAGTAGGTATCTACTAGTAAGCGCAGGTTGATTGCTATTTATTGTTGTATATTCACCACGTCAAGTACGGGCAGGTTGCTTTTATTACAACCCAGCAGCTACACAGAAGCCAATAGGAAAATTATATTTATGCATAAAATAATATATTCTGATAGGAGATTTGCTACTGTACACTCAAAATATTAAGGAACACGTCAGTGTAACGTTATGTAAAAAATTAAAAAATGATGTAACATAGTTTATAAGTAGAGATGAGCGAGTAGTGAAATATTCGAAAGTTCGAAATTCGATTCGAATAGACCGCGAAATTCGACTATTCGACCGAATATCGAATCCCATTAAAGTCTATGGGGAAAAAATGCTCGCCACTTGGAAATCTCAATTCGACCACTTGGAGGTCACCAAGTCCACCCTGAAACCTCAGAAAAGGATGCCAACACTGCTGGAATGCAACTGGGACAGCAGGGGAAGCATGTCTGGGTGCATATAACGCGCCCAAGTCGCACTATTACGCCACTATCACAGCCTCTCAACAATACACTCCAAAGACAATGTAACCTCTCTGTAAAGTAAGACCATACAAGGAAACCTTCTTTCCTCAACATTGCCATGGACCCCAAGCCAAACTAGACAAAAAAGAAGATAAAATTCTGCACCCCTTAAAATCACGTTGCCTATGACAACCACAGATGGCATAGGCAAGGGGGAAATCAAATAGACCCCACCCCTAATTGTCATTGTGTGTGTGTGTGAGATGTGGTCAGACATGTCTTCTTTAAAATGTAAAAACAACTCAAACACATGCAGAAGCCTTAAAATGCCCAAATTGTTGGCGCTTGAGATGTCAGTGACCCGACCTGGCCCAGTGTCATGTCTAGCAGGTAAAGCAGTGGGGATGTTGAGGGATGCGTAGGACCGCAAAAGGCAGGAAGAGGCCGTGGGCTGGCCAGAGGCTCATGGAAAATTTTGTGGAGGCCCAAGCGGTGAGACGTCTTAAAAATTGTGTGGAGGCTAAAGAGGTGAAACCTCTTAAACATTTTGTGGAGGCCCAAGAGGTGTGACCTGTTAAAAATTATGTGGAGGCCCAAGAGGTCAGACCTCTTAAACATTTTGTGGAGGCCCAAGAGGTGAGACGTATTAAAAATTATGTGGAGGCCCAAGAGGTGACACCTCTTAAACATTTTGTGGAGGCCCAAGAGGTGAGACCTCTTAAAAATTATGTGGAGGCCCAAGAGGTGAGACCTCTTAAAAATTTTGTGGAGGCCCAAGAGGTGACACCTCTTAAAAATTATGTGGAGGCCCAAGAGGTGAGACCTGTTAAAATTATGTGGAGGCCCAAGAGGTGAGACCTCTTAAACATTTTGTGCCAGGCTCAAGAGGTGAGACGTGTTAAAATTATGTGGAGGCCCAAGAGGTGAGACGTGTTAAAAATTATGTGGAGGCCCAAGAGGTGAGACGTGTTAAAAATTATGTGGAGGCCCAAGAGGTGAGACGTGTTAAAAATTATGTGGAGGCCCAAGAGGTGAGACGTGTTAAAAATTATGTGGAGGCCCAAGAGGTGAGACGTGTTAAAATTATGTGGAGGCCCAAGAGGTGAGACCTCTTAAACATTTTGTGGAGGCCCAAGAGGTGACACCTGTTAAACATTTTGTGGAGGCCCAAGAGGTGAGACCTCTTAAAAATTATGTGGAGGCCCAAGAGGTGAGACCTCTTAAACATTTTGTGCAGGCCCAAGAGGTGAGACGTATTAAAAATTATGTGAAGGCCCAAGAGGTGAGACGTATTAAAAATTATGTGGAGGCCCAAGAGATGACACCTCTTAAACATTTTGTGGAGGTCCAAGAGGTGAGACCTCTTAAAAATTATGTGGAGGCCCAAGAGGTGAGACCTCTTAAAAATTTTGTGGAGGCCCAAGAGGTGACACCTCTTAAAAATTATGTGGAGGCCCAAGAGGTGAGACCTGTTAAAAATTATGTGGAGGCCCA
This sequence comes from Rhinella marina, assembly GCA_900303285.1. Classification (NCBI taxonomy): domain Eukaryota; kingdom Metazoa; phylum Chordata; class Amphibia; order Anura; family Bufonidae; genus Rhinella; species Rhinella marina. The sequence continues at coordinate 23,950 of ONZH01003318.1, forward strand.
AGAGGAGAGACGTGTTAAAAATTATGTGGAGGCCCAAGAGGTGAGACGTGTTAAAATTATGTGGAGGCCCAAGAGGTGAGACCGTGTTAAAAATTATGTGGAGGCCCAAGAGGTGAGACGTGTTAAAAATTATGTGGAGGCCCAAGAGGTGAGACCTGTTAAACATTTTGTGGAGGCCCAAGAGGTGAGACCTGTTAAACATTTTGTGGAGGCCCAAGAGGTGAGACCTCTTAAAAATTATGTGGAGGCCCAAGAGATGAGACGTGTTAAAAATTATGTGGAGGCCCAAGAGGTGAGACGTGTTAAAATTATGTGGAGGCCCAAGAGGTGAGACCTGTTAAACATTTTGTGGAGGCCCAAGAGGTGAGACCTGTTAAACATTTTGTGGAGGCCCAAGAGGTGAGACCTCTTAAAAATTATGTGGAGGCCCAAGAGGTGAGACCTCTTAAACATTTGTGCAGGCCCAAGAGGTGAGACGTGTTAAAAATTATGTGGAGGCCCAAGAGGTGAGACCTGTTAAACATTTTGTGGAGGCCCAAGGGGTGAGACCTGTTAAACATTTTGTGGAGGCCCAAGAGGTGAGACCTGTTAAACATTTTGTGGAGGCCCAAGAGGTGAGACCTCTTAAAAATTATGTGGAGGCCCAAGAGGTGAGACCTCTTAAACATTTTGTGCAGGCCCAAGAGGTGAGACCTCTTAAAAATTATGTGGAGGCCCAAGAGGTGACACCTCTTAAACATTTTGTGGAGGCCCAAGAGGTGAGACGTGTTAAAAATTATGTGGAGGCCCAAGAGGTGAGATGTGTTAAAAATTATGTGGAGGCCCAAGAGGTCAGACCTGTTAAACATTTTGTGGAGGCCCAAGAGGTGAGACCTGTTAAACATTTTGTGGAGGCCCAAGAGGTGAGACCTGTTAAACATTTTGTGGAGGCCCAAGAGGTGATACCTCTTAAAAATTATGTGGAGGCCCAAGAGGTGAGACCTCTTAAACATTTTGTGCAGGCCCAAGAGGTGAGACCTCTTAAAAATTATGTGGAGGCCCAAGAGGTGAGACCTCTTAAACATTTTTTGCAGGCCCAAGAGGTGAGACCTCTTAAAAATTATGTGGAGGCCCAAGAGGTGAGACCTCTTAAACATTTTGTGCAGGCACAAGAGGTGAGACCTCTTAAAAATTATGTGGAGGGAGGCCCAAGAGGTGAGACCTGTTAAAAATTATGTGGAGGCCCAAGAGGTGAGACCTGTTAAAAATTATGTGGAGGCCCAAGAGGTGAGACCTGTTAAACATTTTGTGGAGGCCCAAGAGGTGAGACCTGTTAAACATTTTGTGGAGGCCCAAGAGGTGAGACCTGTTAAACATTTTGTGGAGGCCCAAGAGGTGAGACCTCTTAAAAATTTTGTGGAGGCCCAAGAGGTGAGCCATAAATATATAAATTTTTCTTATTTACGGAGCAATTCTACGGCGGTTAAGGAGGAGGAGGAGGTGGAGGAGGAAATGGCACTTCATACAGATGGCACTTCACTTTTGGCTGCTTTCCACGGTTGGAGAAGCAAAGTCCGGGTCAATCCACTTGCTGTTCATTTTGATTAGCGTCAGCCTGTCGGCACTGTCGGTTGACAGGCGGCTGCGCTTATCGGTTATAATGCCCCCGGCTGCGCTGAACACCCTTTCTGATAGCACGCTGGCGGCAGGGCAGGCAAGCACCTCCAAGGCGTACAGGGACAGTTCCAGCCACGTGTCCAACTTGGAGACCCAGTAAGTGTAGGACGCCGAGGGATCGGGGAGGACAGGGTTACGGTCTGCCAGGTACTCCCGCAACATCCGCCGATACTTGTCCCTCCTGCTGATAGCAGGCCCCGCAGTGATGGAAGTTGCACGAGGGGGTGCCATGAACGTGTCCCACACCTTGGAGAGTGTTCCCCTGGTGGCTGTGGGCCTGATAGATGTTGTGGGACTCTGGGAGACCCTCTCCTCTCTGCCGCCAGCGATGGTGGGTGGGAAAATCTCCATCATGTTCTGCACGAGTTCCCTCTGGTATTCCAGCAATCGATTTGTCCTCTCCTCTACCGGAATAAAAGAGGAGACGTTATCTTTATACCGGGGGTCCAGGAGTGCGAAGACCCAGTACAGTTTGTTCTCCACTATCCGGACAACACGTGTGTCCCGGGAAAAGCAGCCCAGCATGAAGTCAGCCATGTGTGCCAGACTCTGAATAGGCATGACCTCACTGCCCCCACCAGAAGGATCACTTGCCATTTCCTCCTCTTCCTCTTCCGCCTCCTCTCCGCCCCATCCGCGCTGAACCAATGGGACGCACACAGCCTGACTGCTACCCTCGCCGCCAGCATCCTCCTCCTCTTCCACAGCCACCTCCACGTCGTCCTCCTCCTCATCCTCATCCTCCTGCAACTGCCACCGTGAAGCAGACAAAAGTGTGGTCTGACTGTGTAGCTCCGTTGCGTCTCCTCCTACCCCCGTCTTCCTCTGCGTGCAATGCGTTCTCCCTTATTGCGATGAGGGATTCTTTAAGGACGCATAGGAGCGGGATGGTTACGCTCACTATAGCGTCCTCGCTGCTGACCTTCTTGGTGGACTCCTCAAAGATACGCAGTACATCGCATATGTCTGCCATCCATGGCCACTCGTGGTTGGCAAACTGAGGGAGCTGAGTTGGAGGCACGCGTGGATTCATAATCTGGTACTCCATCAATGCTCTCTGCTGCTCACACACCCTGGCCAACATGGAATAGGTGGAATTCCAGCGAGTCGGCAGGTCGCACAACAGCCGATGTTCAGGCAAATGGAGGCGTTGCTGGAGTTTTTTTAAGCTAGCAGCAGCTACAGTTGACTTCCAAAAGTGAGCGCACAAGCGCCGCACTTTCACCAGTAGCTCTGCCAGGTTGGGGTAAGTCTTGAGAAATTTTTGGACTACCAGATTAAAAACGTGGGCCAGGCATGGTACGTGATTGAGTTCGGCAAGCTCCAGAGCCGCCACCAGGTTACGGCCGTTATCGCACACGACCATGCCTGGTCCTAGCTGCAGCGGCGACAGCCACATCTCCGTCTGCTGCAATATGGCGTCCCTCACCTCTGGGGCGCTGTGCTTCCTGTCGCCCAAGCTGATGAGCTTAAGCACCGCCTGCTGACGTCTCCCCGCGCCAGTGCTGCAACGCTTCCAGCTAGCGGCTGAGGGCGATGTTAAGGCAGAGGAGGAGGAGGAGGAAGAGGAGGGGGGTGTATCAGAACCCATGCTGGCAATCTTGGGCGGGGGTGGTAGGTAGGCCGTCTCTGTTTGCGACCCCGTCCCCGCTTCCACAACATTCACCCAGTGTGCCGTCAAAGAAATGTATCGTCCCTGGCCGCAAGCGCTTGTCCACGAGTCGGTGGTCAAGTGGACCTTTGCGCTGACTGCGTACCTCAGGGCCCGCCTGATGTTACGCGACACGTGCTGGTGCAGGGCGGGGACGGCACTCTGGGAAAAGTAGTCGCAGCTGGGGACGGAATAGCGAGGTGCGGCAGCCGCCATCAGGTCGCGGAAGGCCTGCGTCTCCACAAGCCTAAACGGCAACATCTCCAGGGCCAGCAGTTTGGAGATGTGGCAGTTTAAGGCTTGGGCTTGGGGGTGACTCGAGGCGTACTTCCGCCTGCGGTCGAACGCCTGCGAGATGGACAGTTGTTGGGACGAGGAGTGTGAAGGTGCAGGTGAAGAGGCGGGGGAAGGGGAGGCTGAAGGAGAAGGCCCCAAAGTAGCCGAGGCAGAGGCAGATGTGGAGGTGTCCTGGCTGGAGGTCTGGACCGCAGTGGCAGCACACAACAAAGGGGAAGAGGCAGTGGCAGCAAGACCGGGCGCAGGTTGCATTGCGTTTGCTCTCTCCCACTCAGCCCAGTGCTTGACTTCCAAGTGACGCCGCATGCCTGAGGTGGTCAGATTGCTCTTCTCAGAGCCCCTACTCAGTTTTGAGTGGCAGAGTGTGCAAACCGCGCTCAGTTTGTCATCCGCACAAACATTAAAAAATCTCCACACCACAGAAGTACGAGGCCTCGATGGGGGAGCTTCGCGCGACTGCCCGCTGCCGGGAACAGCTTCGGCCCTGCTGGCTGTGGCCTCACTTCTCTGTCTGGACTGTCCTCTTCTATGACATCCCTCTGCCTGTGGACATCCCTCTGCCTCTGGACATCCCTCTGCCTCTGGACATCCCTCTGCCTCTTGCTGCCTTTTTCGGTGCTGCGCAGACCACCACCTCTCCACTGCTTTCCTCGCTGGACATCACCCCTGGCCAAGTGGGGTCGGTCATTTCGTCATCCACCACCTCCTCTTCCACTTCCTCACTCTGCCTCCTCCTCCTGCCCACTGGACATTCCAACAGCCTCCCTTGATGGCAACTGCGTCTCATCATCATCATCGCTCATGATAACAGATGCTGGCTCAGGGTCCACATCAGCAGGAGATGGCGAAAACTCAAGTGTTTGGGCATCACTACAAAACAAATTCCTCTGCTAGCTCCTGGGATTCTTCCGGCACATCTGAAAAAGGACCCGAAAAGAGCTCCTGGGAGGGGTCAATGGTGGGAATGACTCTGTTGGCAAGGTGTGGAGGAAGGAGGGTCAGAGTGAGACTGTGTGGATGACTGGCTGGTGGACAACTGTGTGGAAGCGCTATCGGCTATCCATTGCACCACCTGTTCAACCTGCTCAGGCCTCAACAGCGGTGTAACCCGCCCCCTGCTTAACTGTCCCATAAAGGCAGGGATTCTAGATGAGCGGGATCCTGGCTGACCCTCACCAGCACGCATTGTATCCCCACTGGCTTCAACAAGGCCCCCAACAGCATTTCCGCGCCCCGTCCTCGTCCACGTCCCTATTCCGCTAGCCCCCCGCCGCATTTTATTTTTTTTTGGTTACAATATTTTGCCTTCACCAGCCGTGAATTACTTTGCAAGAGAACGCACAGTACAGTTGCCAATTATAAGG